>MU226572.1:1607183-1644749 GCA_018584345.1 Thuja plicata | reverse complement strand
CTGAGCTCAATGGCAATGTCCGTTTGAGTCCAAAGTGACCATAAGCAAAGCTTGCCCCTAAAAAATAACAAAAAACACTAGAAAAACTCTGAAACCCTCTGTGACTGAAATGCTTCAACAAAATATGAACAACAACCAGCAGGAGAGCTCTGATACCATATTAGATTTGCTAAACTGCAAATCAACCCAAGAAACCTGCATGCATAACTGCTACGAGAAGAAGCAAGATAGAAGAGAAAAAAGCATGGCTATGGAGGCCAAAAAGCCAGAGACATCATGTGCTCAAGAAAATAATATATTAATGATCTGTTTCTATGATTTACAATACGATGTAAAAAACTCTGTAATGATAAACTAAGAGGTGAATCCTTATAAAGGAATCACGAAACCCTAAAAGGGAAACCCTAAGGTTAGCTGAAGCAAACTAGAGTAAATAGGTAAGTTACTAATTAGATCATAATGATTTAAATTAGTAACCCGATAGACTATTACTCTAACATTGGTCTCTAGGACCTATATCTCCATAACATTGGAGACGTTTATCTGTTCTTGTTCCTTCTCTCTTTCTTCTCGGCCTTCCTACTCCATGGCAGCTTCTTTCTCCGGGGTCTCCTTTTCAGCATTGATCACCACTTCCTCTTGGGCAACTATCTCTTCTACTACCTTCCTGATATCCCCTTGTAGCTCTACAAGCTCATCTTCCCTGAACATGTCATCGAAGTCATTGTGTGGAGGGGAGGTCTCCAGGGGATCTTCGGGTTGATTGTCCAGCTTCGGGGAGTCTGAGGAAACAATCTGTATTTCAAGGATGCTAGACATCCCAAGTTCTGGCTCCACCTTTGGCTGAGGATCAACTATTTTTTCTTTTTCCTCCTTGTTACCAATGGGGGCCCTGCATCCAATGTGGTTTCCCGCTCTTCTTCCGCCCCGGTCCTTGTTACTCAGACCATTAATTTGGCAAGTAAAGGGGAATTGGGAGGGCGGACAGGTCCAGCCATGATGGTCGGTGTTGCTAGCCGGGTGATTAATTTTTCTTTCATTTGTTGTGATGCCACCAGGGTTTGTTGCATTTGTTCCACTATGGGAACGCAGATGAAACTTGGGGAGGGCCCCCCATCTTTCTCTTTGCCCTATCCTCACGTTGTGAGGAGGTTCCAGCTCCAAAAGTTTAACCCCGCACAAATGGGCCAACTTTGTGTGCACTTTTCAGGCATACCTTTTTAAAATACGCATGACTACGCTCAATCACATCATGGGTAAGGTCCTCAATTATTAGACCCTCTGGCTCATCCCAATTCACTAGAGGGAGGGTCTTCTTGTCTACTTCTTTTTCTTTATATTGCGGGTCTACTGTGGACTGGTATCTGAGAAGTCATCTGTGAACTTTCAAAGCTTGAGCCTCTTCATCATCCCCATTGTCATCTGGATGAAATGCCAGTTTTGGACTTCAAAGTCATCTTAGAAGTCTTCCCAAAAATATTCCATGTGAAACTCATGGGGGTCTGCTACCCGGGGAAGTGTCATCACTATTTTACCTAGCGGATCAAAATTCTTCTTCTCTAAATAAAACTGTGCCAACCCCAGACTTTTGATTTCACTGTCTACCTCCTCTGCTACGGCCAGGCTACAAGAGTAGTTCCCACAAGTGATTGGGAATGGGACGTTTGTCACCTTCTTCACTGTGAAGAGGGCGTGCAGTTCCAGGATTTGCTTACAGTATTCTAAAAGAATTATTTTATTCCCACAATGTTTGGGCAATAAATAGAGTTTCCTAGAGAAGCCGATCACCCGGATGTATGTATGTTGTTGAAACTGAATGTAATAATGGCCATAAGTTCTAACCAAGTCCATCGCTTCTTTGGAGAGCCGCTATCCAGCGTCTTGAGTAGGTGTGAGGAGGTTGTAATAAATGAAAGCATCATTCACTTGGGAGAAGCTGAGGAAACTAGCCTCCCATTAGATCTGCGGGAAATAATCTCATGGAGCATTTTGGCCTATGCCAGTTCCAAGTACACCTGTTGTAAGTAATCCCCAGGTCACGGGGCATTGTTGTGCTAGTACCCATAGAACATAAGATGTCATGTAGAATATGAAGGACTTGGTGACCTGGAGAAGTTGGGAGTCCACATGATTTGCAATGATAGTGGCCCAACCAAATTTATGCCCTCCAGAGGCGATGCCCAACAAGAAATAGTACATCCATGCAAGAATTCCTGGGCATGGGGTTGTCCAAATACCTTGCATAGCGCAATGATCCTCATTTGTATGCTTTCTTTGAACTCGATCTGGGGGACCTCCAGCTTCATCTTTTTGAAATCTTTCCTTGGCACCTTAAGCCATTTGTTATTGAGATATTGTCAGGCCATATGTTCTAACTTCTAAAATTCTTCCAAGGCTAGAGCCTGGGTGAGAACGATCCCATCATCAAATTGGGGAATCCCAAGTCCTGCTTGAAAAGTCACGGCATCTAGAGACACCATAGACTTTGGGTATCCGGTTGGGACTGGGGCGGAAAACATGACAGCCTGGACGGTCATATTATAGTGTCCAGCCAAAGTGAGAATGAGCTCTGGGGCTTACACGGAGCAGGGGAAGCAAGCAGCTTTGAGGATCCTGAAGTTGGCCACATTGAGGGCCAATGGATCTCCGGCCGTCTGTTGAATGAACATCATCTTTACCAGGGCCTGCATTTTGGCCCACATTTCGACACTGGTGTTGGTGATCAACTGAAGTTTGGAATCAATCTTTGATCTCACAATGGCGTCTCCCTTCAGATACTTCATTGTCAATAGGAGCTTTTCCAGGGCCTTCTCAGCCTTGGTCCTGACAGCTGCCTGGGTGGTAGTGGTAGTAGGAAGTTTTGGACTCCCGGGTGGGGATGATGCAGATGCCTCTGACATGATTGGTGAGTTTAATTTTGGCAACCTGCAAACAAGACGACCATCAGTTCATATACAAATCAAAACATTATTCCAGATACCAGAGATTTTCACCACCGTCGTGCATCTATTTCTGAAAGAATGTTAGTTGATGCCAAACCTCGAAAGATATACATATAATAAGAATGACTTAGGAATTTGACCTCTACCCGGGCCTTCGGGGACTCCAGCACATGTGATGAAAATGAAATAGGGACCGAACGAAGACCTGGGACTTGGAGTCCGGAAAACTAACCGTTATTGACAAGACGGGAAATGAGTCGTATTAGGCTGACGTGGGGGTGTCACATGGCCATGCAGTAATGAGAGTAATGGCATATCGCCAAAAAGTGTCCAAACACACGAGGAAATGACTGCCACTTGGGCCAGACTTGAATGCTCACGTGGGAAACTTAATTTGCCATTAAGACTGACTTGATGGAGGAGAGAGAAAACTATCATGGCTCAAACCAACGAGGTGTCGAGTTTGAACTAGGTAGACATCTCTCTTGGACGAGCTCCACATTTGGGGTTTCTAATGCACGGAGCGTGATGAGCTCGACACTAGATAGAGTGTAGGATATACAGGGAATACATAGATAGAGCCAAAGCGTGCACGAGGGCCAAAGCACAACTCGCACGCTGGCCCAAAATGGACATATATACAGACATATACAAAAGGGCTACAAAATTTACATAATATACAGAGGTATTTAAACTACTATTACAAAGGTGTACAAAGCATTTACATCTAAACTACAACTGCACAGAGGGTGGACAACCCTCTGGTAGAGCCAACCCATCAACGAGAGGCGATAGAGAGCAAAACCAGAGACAAAAACGAAAACAAAACCACCAACAAAAATGAGAACAAAGTAGGAAACCATAGAACAGAAAGAGAGCCGAAAGGCCTACCTGGAAACACGGGGAAGGCGGGAAGGTGAGCACGAGAAATCTGCAACAAGTTAACCTTTGAGCAACCATGAACAAGCACTATAAATCACTATTAATCAAGCACTAAGAACAAAGAGAAAAACGTTGTTTAGATTGCCTTAATCGTCTTTGAATCGCTCTAATTGTTCTAAGTGTTTGATCGCGGTAAATGTGAAAATGACAGGTAACTTCTATTTATACCCTTAGGGTAAAAATGTGTTGCTTTCTCTCTGCCAACTCCAGAACAAGCAAACCTCCAGACTCCGGGATTGGGGATTCCATGCAGTCACATCTTCTCGCGAAAGAAGACATGATGACAGAGAGTCTCGGAGTCCGGGATCCGAACGGCTCAAAAGAAAAAACCAACTCTGGGACCGGGTCCCAAAGACAAAAGAAGACAAGAAACAAAAGAAAAATAGCCCTCGCAGAGGCAAATCCCGAAGGGAAAACAGAGGAAACAAAAGAAACCAAGGGAAAGAGAAAAAGCAAAAAGGGGGACCCAACATTTTGCCTACAAAATGTAGGGACGGGTATGCAGGGCATAACACAAAGATATGCAAATAATTTCCACAATTAATTATATGAGAAGATTGTAATAAGCTTTTCGATGTAGACAATTTTCAATAGCGTCATGGAATAACAATGACAAATAAATACCAAGAATGAATGCTCACTATGCACATACATAAAAGTATGAAACAGCGATCTACCCTGGAAAAAAACACTAAAAAGGGTTAACTTATGGATCTTAGTGGTGATGTGTGAATGCTTTATTTATTTTAAATAAGGAGAGGAGTGTGCATTAGACTAATTAATTAGGTAAGCATTTATCTAATTATTTAGTAGTACAATAAATTTGTGAATTTAATTTGTTGATGGTGAACTAATTAATTAAATAAACATGATATGTTCTTTTCAAGGAAGGATGGCCTAACTAATTAAATAATTTCCTGTAATTAATGAAGACACGAGACAAGATTAATTATTCAAAATGATAGATGTAAGTTAAAATGTAGAAGCAAATTTTAATTATCCACATTTAGTATTCTAATATGTAGTATTCCAACACTTTTATTATATTCATCAAAAGCATCTCTTAAATAAATAGTTCTTGAACTAGGTAGAACTCCATCAAACTGCCTTATAACCTTCACAAAGACTTTTTGAGTTTCCAAATTATATCTCAATTTTCTAAATTATTGAAGAACCATCAAAGTTGAGTTACATGTATAGTGCCCCATCAAGTTGTCTCATGACACTAATTCCTAAGATCCACAGACTCCCAAATTATCTAGGCAACCATACATACTAAGCTTCATCTCCACTAAATTCATGATCATCTTCAAAGTGTCAACTTCCATACTCAACTATCCATAGTTACAGAACTATCAAGTGCCCCTTACTCATAATAAAAGACAAATGAGGTAGCAAGCTTCCCAAACAATCTACCATCTTGAAGTGAGAAGCCAACCTCAAAGAAAAGAGATCTTACAACTTTCAATGTCTACTGCCCTCTTCTTTGATCTTCTAGTCCTTACTCTTAAAATATTTTCTACCTTTTACCTTCTCTATTATTTTCGACATCTCTTCATAACCACCTTCAAGCTTCCAATTCTAAAAGTAAATGCAACACTAATCATCGAATAGTAGGTATTGTTAGAATAATAAGCAGAAAAATGCAAATATTAATGCACTGAAGAGAACACAAAGACACAGAGATTTAACGTGGTTCACCCAATCCCTGGGCTACGTCCACCAACAGTGAGTCCAATATCTTTATTATTATCTAGTGATTACAATCTCAAACCTGCAACTCAATACCGTCACAGGAAGCTATGAAAAATCCCTCATACAATGAAATCTCGAAAACCTAAGCCCTTTTCACAAGTCTATTTGACCTAACCTAATTAGGGCAAAAATTACTCTGACTAATGGAGAATTAATGGTCTGCCCCTTGACCCCGCCCGAGGCGCTACCCCAGGACCCCGCAAGGGGCTTTGCCCCTTGACCCCGAGCTTGAGGGGCCATATAGATATGTCTGGGGGGAAACTGCGCCGAAAGAAACTGAGTCTGATTAGGCTCCACATACATAACAGGTATTTAAGCAAACCATATGATACAAGGTGACTGAAACTCAAAGGTCTTGTTTCTTTGAGAATCTCTTACATAAAAAAATGAAAATTGTATGTTTCTAGTGCCATTTTCCACTAATAATGCACCTTTACAAATTAACCTTACATCTCCAATTCTTCAAGATTAAATTGTGAAGAACAAAAACTTCAAATTTAAGATTATATCACCAAACACACTATTAACACGAAGGATTTGAACCCTCACTTAGAAAGATAAAATTAAACACTTTTGTCTATCAAACTCTTGAAATATCACATGTTTAACCAAATATTCACTCTACTCGACATTTTTGCCTCCCATTTTTTGAATTAATATGTTGCTTCTTTCCTACTCCTAACAATTTTATGTAAGTATATTGTGACTTGTAAAAATTCAAAATGTGGGAGAACAAAATTAACAAACCTGTAAATATTGTGACGTTAAAGGTATATTGTTTCTATCTCCAACCTTTAACCAAAGTCCCCTTGACTTTTGTCTCTAATATATTCTTGTTACAACCATAATTTCCTCCTAATCAATTACATAAATATTCTATTGTAAATATCAAATTAATTAATATTAATATGTTATAAATTGGGTTTGTAAAGTAATTAAATATTCATATTAGAATCCTTTTATTATGGAATCTAAAGATAGTCAAATTAAAGCTGTTGTGAATGAATATTAATTATGCATTAAATAAATTCATTAAAACTGATAGATAATGGCCTTACGAAGTTACATGTGAGAAAGAAGAAAAAGAACTTGTGCAGGAGACATTATGGATGTGGTTATTTAGAGAAGAGGTGTGTATTCAGCTATCTTGGGTTAAAGAAGGCAGCCTGTACGAACTACACATATTAATAAGATGTAAATCTTCATAAAAGCAAGGGATTTTCTAAAACATCAATGTCACGATCATTATTTGGGTGTTCAGTGATTTAATTTTAGGAATTAGCCTCATGAATCCTTTCACCAACAAATCTATCGGCATTTCAAATAGAACTTATTGCAATTATTACAGTAGCCATCAAACTTAGGTTTCCTTGTGTTGTTAACAATCTGTGATCTGCACTCAAATGCTTGATGTCCATATTTTTTGTAGTTATAATAGTATCCATCAAATTTAGGTGTGTTCGGTGACTTACCTCTTTTGCTTCTGCACACATTGGTTGTATGTACATATTTCCCACAATAGTAGCAATTTGGCTTTGTATTCTTCAGTGGGGTAGTGGTATCTTGGTCGTCAGGTCGGTTATAGGATTCAACTTTCTCAATAGTGTTGTCTTCATTGATTCTAAGTCCATTTTTGTCTTTTGGTTGCTTCTGACTTCTAATCTATTTGTCCAATGTCCTTAATACTTCTTCACTTCGCTTTAGTACTTCATTGGCTTCTTTCTCTACTTTCAGTTTGTTACTCATTCTTTCAATCTCATTCTTTAATGCTTGCTTCTCAAATTCTTTTCTGGTTATCTCTGTATTTGCATTTACTAACTGATCGGTTATAGGATAGTGAGTTTGGGTCATTCTTATGATCTCATTGTCTTTCTTAGTAAGTCTTATCTCATATTGTCTTTTGTCTTCTTCTGCCATCCTCTTTTCATCGTCAACTTTTGCCTTAGTTTCAAGTATTTCTGTCAACCTTATGCTTTGAGCTTCTTGATCTTTCTTCTTTAAGTCCAACTGATTGGTAAGTACAATGTTCTTTTTCGTTAGGTCTGCAATGGTTGTCTCAGATTCATCATTCAGAATCCATTCATATGCGGTCTCAAGTACATCAACATGCTCTTGTGTAGACTTAAGTTTATTACATAAATGCCTCCTAACCTTCAATAACTTTTTGCAGCTTCCTCCTTAGATTATTAATCACCTCTTGTGCATTTTCCAATTCAAACTCAAGGCCTTCAATCCTTTTGGCTGGCTTGTAACTTTCCATGGCTATGATCTTTACTCTCGGGTGTTTAAACTTTTAACTCAAGAGTCTAGATCTGATACCAATTGTTTGATTAACTATGGAAAGTTAAGTACTGAGAGGGGAGGGGTGAATCAGTACCAATAAAAATTTTAAACCTACAATTTGATCATCTACCGAACTGAATATATTGGAAGTAGTTAAAGTGAAGCATATAAACTAAAACATGTAAACACAACTCATAACACCAAGTTTTTGTTCACCCAGAAATCCTTTGTTAGACGAAAAAACTGCGGTGGGGATGACACTCACAACCTTCACTACTACAACAAAAAGGGTGCTCGATTAGAGATACAACGTTAGCTATTTCTGGTAGCTTACCCTGTTAGGAGATAATAAGACTTATTTAGTCTACCTTGTGAAAGGATTTTACAATCTCTAATCTAAGAAATGTACCATGTTAAAGGATTTACAATATAAGACTTGTTAGGGCCTACCCAGTAATTGGATTTGTACTACTCCTAATACAACAAAAACTTATTACAAAATGTCTCTTTAAATGCATCAATCAAATGTTGTTCAGACTCATTGTGCTCACTGACTTTATTACCTCAAACTATATTCAGTAGCTCAATAACTTAAGCTCTGCTTTACTCTGCATATATCTCCTTCACTTCTTAACTTCACTTCATATGCATCCTCTCATCATCTTTTGTATTTTGTTTCTCTGATCTTTTATATGACTTCTAGGCAGTTAATAAAGATCTAGGGCTTCCTGCCTCAACGGTGAAGATTAAGTGAAGCAAAATTGGTTATACTTCCAATGCATTATTCCTTCTTTATTTTCATTGGTGGATCTGCCTCATGATCATGTACAATCAACTATTTGCAATCGCAATTTTCTCACTAACGCTCGTCTTGGGTTATATAAAACATCTGGTGCTCGGTGTCCAAATTCAATGTATCTGCATTGAATAATTATGTCGGCTCTGTGAAACTCGGTAACATGATATGTTCTTGCTCGACGACATAGTGTGCTCGGTTCGGTAACTATCACTGCTCGATGACTTACTCGCTCGGTAACTGTCTTCTCGGTGCATGTCTTTGCTCGGTGCATTACTGTATTGCTTTACCGACTGTCTCTTTGCATTTTACCGACTGACTTTTATGAACAATACGAATTTGTCAAAACTAATGACAACATAATAACTCAGGTAGGAGTAACAGTGAGTGTGTATATACAAATGTACATATCTATACATGTCTCTCTTTCTCTCTCATGTATACATATACATATAGATGTAGACATATACATATAGATGTATACATACACACATGCATGCATGTATGTATGTATGCACACACACACACACACACACACACACACACACACATCCATACATGCATACATACATACATACAAACTTTAGAATTGGATGTATTTCATGAGTTATATCTACATTATTATCTAGTTTGCTTGCAAGTTTCCAAAACAAGCTTATCTCATCTTATTCTTGAGTATGGATTATATCTCTAACTATAGTTTGCTTCTTTGTTTCATTTTGGATTTGTGGATTTAGGGAAAAATATAAGGTGATCCCAAAAAGATATATAACAACGTATCATTTGTGATTCATGCATAATATTGGTGAGTTATGTTTGGGGCTTACAAGTACATGGATATTCTAAGAGATGGTGCATCCATAGGGCTAGACATGACACTATGAATTAACTCTAAAATCCTTCTATATCCAGTAGAGATCATTAAACACTTAGTCTTGAGTTCATATCATTGCTTTACTCCTTACATCCCTTTAAAAGTGCCTCAACTTGCCATAATTCCAATATCCATCTTTGGATCTATAAGGAGACATAAATCCCACACTAATTTCAATTACTTATACTTCTTTTTTTCCCTTTGTCCTTGGGAGAACCTCTCTTTTAAGGCTTCCTTCATAAAATCTAAAGTCTTCCACCTTATCTCCTTGGCAAGAAAAAAATGCTTGACTTGTCAATCTTCAACTTTGAAGCAATGCTACTATTCACCAACATAAGATTGTCCCAACTATCAACTAGATAAATTATGAGAATAGTACATTGTTCTCCCTTGTCCATCTTTTAATTTACATTTTGAGTAGCTCACCGATGTGTTGAATACATTCAAATTTCTCTATCGCCAAGTCGCCAACGCTCATCTTCAATGAATACAATTCTTTTGTAAAAAAGTCTTATTCACTAGGGACCTTGTTCGATACAAATTCCCAAGCTTATTCCAAATCGTTTTGGTGGTGGTCTATGTGAAAACATTTAAGAGCATTGAATATATAAGTCATAGTCTACTAGGACTCCCCTTCCAATCGCCTTTCACAATATTTTTTATCAATAATCACAACCCACAAACATTTTTTTGATTAACTATCACAATCCACAAACCTTTGTCCACAAATAAATTGTCCATCGTGAGTTTCAATAGCTCAAAGTTTACACAATTCAATTTCGTTGCCTCCATTCTAGGTGTCTTGTCCATTGTTCTAACATGTAAAAGATATCATTAAAATAAAACTCCCACTCAAACTATGATGAATGAAATAACAAGCTAGCCAACATCTCATACCAAAAGAAATATAATAAACAAAGATATGGAAATAATTTCCACAATTAATTATATGAGAAGATTGTCATAAGCTTTCCGATGTAGACAATTTTCATTAGTGTCATGGAATAAAAATGACAAATAAATACCAAGAATGAATGCTCACTATTGTATGTGCCTGAATGTTGACCTCTAAATTAGACACAACACAACATAGTCATTGTTCAATCATCGAATTGTGAAAATGAATATGAATTGTCCATTCTACAATATTGATTGAATTGACATGTTGCCTCCTATTTAGTTGGGGTGTTTAGTTACTCTCAGAACAAGAGCCAACAACCATGACCATTGCTAAAATGGAGGATTTGAAAGCATTATAAAAAAACTAAAATACCATTTATTCTATATGACATGCAATTACAATCTAAGAATGGAAATGCATATTTTAAGCTAAGAACTTGAAAAAGATAATAGAATTAAGCTATTTGATACATAAGCAAACTAAATTAAGATGCAAATGCCATTAATCTAAATGAAATTATACTAATTATGCAATAAATGATTGAAAACATGAGAAAATTGAGACAAGAATTTGCTATAATTTTGATACTCTAAAATTGCTCTCCTCAAATGAAGAAAAGAAGGTCCATAATATAGAAGATCCTAAAGAGAGGATGAAGAGTTTCTTGGAAAGAAACGGCTGACTCTTCATCTCCATGAAGGAAGGTGAGACAAAATTGAAAGAATTATTTAATTAAATGAAGGAATTATTGCCACATGGGTGGCTTTTCACTTGGAATTATGAAATTCATTTGAGGATAATCCATTCAAATAACCAAATAATTTTTTAATTCCTTTTGATGTGTATTAGCTAAAGGGGGTGGAATTAATTTAATTTAAAAGCACTTAGGACTTTTAGAATTAAATTAATTAATCATAGGGATTTTTAGCTAATAAAATTTGAAAATTAAGAATTAAATATAGTGTGAGATTTATGCAAATTCAGGTTTTCTGCATTTGAGACTAAGCCAATTAAAGACAATTAGGAAGGAGAATTTGTCTAGTACAATAGGACTTCGATGATGCACCAAAATTGATTAGAATTGTGAGGTGCCAATTTTGGGGTATTACAACTATGCACATACATAAAAGAATGAAACAACGATCCACCCTAGAAAAAACACTAAAAAGGGCTAACTTGTGGATTTTAGTGGTGATGTGTGAATGATTTATTTATTTTAAATAAGGAGAGGAAAGTGCATTAGCCTAATTAATTAGGTAAGCATTTATCTAATTATTTAGTAATACAATAAATTTATGAATTTAATTTGTAGATGGTGAACTAATTAATTAAATAAACATGATATGTTCATTTAAAGGAAGGATGGCCTAATTAATTAAATAATTTCATGTAATTAATGAAGATATGAGACAAGATTAATTATTCAAATTGATAGATCCACAAACTCCCAAATTATCTAGGCAACCATACATACTAAGCTTCATCTCCACGAAATTCATGATCATCTTCAAAGTGTCAACTTCCATACTCAACTATCCATAGTTACAGAACTATCAAGTGCCCCTTATTCATAACAAAGGACAAATGAGGTAGCAAGCTTCCCAAACAATCTACCATTTTGAAGTGAGAAGCCAACTTCAAAGAAAAAAGATCTTACAACTTTCAATGTCTACTACCCTCTTCTTTGATCTTCTAGTCCTTACTCTTAAGATATTCTCTACCTTTTACCTTCTCTATTATTTTCGACATCTCTTCATAACTACCTTCAAGCTTCCACTTCTAAACGTAAATGCAACATTGATCATCGAATAATAGGTATTTAAGAAAACCATATGATACAAGGTGACCAAAACTCAAAGGTCTTGTTTCTTTTAGAATCTCTTACATAACAAAATGAAAATTGTTTGTTTCTAGTGCCAATTTCCACTAATAATGCACCTTTACAAATTAACCTTACATCTCCAATTCTGCAAGATTAAATTGTGAAGAACAAAAACTTCAAATTTAAGATTCTATCATCAAACACACTATTAACACAAAGGATGTGAACCCTCGCCATTAGAAAGATAAAATTAAACACTTTTGACAATCAAACTCCTGATTGACAATTTGTTTCAATTCAAATAAACTTGAAAAAATAATTATCTTAAATTTTCACTCACACTTGATTACCTGCCTCTTTCTCACCTTTGTCATGAGCATTTACTAGAAGATTAGAGAGAAACAAATCGTTGAAAACCACAACCACGTAGCAGCTAGACTTTGATAGGAGGTTGTTGGGGGCATCTTACAAGAAGCTTGTTGGATGGTTTCTTCCTTGTCTTGCATCAGCCATGGGATGAAATATTCTCAAACTACCTCTTGACTAGGTTTTCCCAAGTTCTTCTTTACAAATGTTCCATTGCTTCAGACAAAGATGGGTTCCCTACTCACAAATAATGGGAGAATTTAAAGATAGTCAAATTAAAGCAGTTGTGAATAAATATTAATTATGCATTAAATAAATTCATTAAAACTGATAGATAACGGCATTACAAAGTTACAGGGGAGAAAGAAGAAAAAGAACTTGTGCAGGAGACATTGTGGATGCGGTTATTCAGAGAAGAGGTGTGTATTCGGCTATCTTGGGTTAAACAAGGCGGCATGTACTTCTACACATATTAATAAGATGTAAATCTTCAGAAAAGCAAGGGATTTTCTACGATCATCATTTGGCTGTTCAGTGATTTCATTTTAGGAATTAGCCTTATGAATCCTTTTAGAGAAGAGGTGTGTACTCAGTTATCTTGGGTTAAACAAGGCGGCCTGTACTTCTACACATATTAATAAGATGTAAATCTTCAGAAAAGCAAGAGATTTTCTACGATCATTATTTGGGTGTTCAGTGATTTCATTTTAGGAATTAACCTTATGAATTCCTTTCACCAACAAATCTACCGGCATTTCAAATAAATAGAACATATGCTCTGATTTCCAATTGGTATATATAGTAGTGCATGAGATACTAGCCAGAATTGCAGGGAAAGTTATCTTGGTTGACCAGAGAGTTTGAGTAGTTTTCCATGCATCTTAATGATGTGGTCTCATTCTTTTATCTGATCAATCCAACCGGCATGCAATAACAGCCTTCTCTACATTCTGGATCTTCAAATGATAAGGGGTTTTGATATCAGACTTCCCTCATTGTTGAAGACATGAAAAGTGAGGTGTTGATGGTAGTCAACAAGTCCAGCTCCAAAGCTGATTTTGGTATTAGTTAGAAAGATCTATAGTCTCCCCAACAAATCCATTCCATGTATTTCCTTCAGATTTGATTCATTAGGTTTGCAGTCAGTCTGAACATTTCCAGGCACAGTCACACACATCACATGTATTGTGACCTTTAAACTTTCAAAATGTGCATGAACAAAATTAGCAAACAGTAAATATTGTGATCGTAAATGTTCAAAACTTAAAAGTATATTAAAAACGATCCTTTGCAAATCAAATTTTGCCTTGGTAAAAGTTAACACAATAGCCTTGGTGCATGATTTGGCTATTTGAAATTGGAAAGTGGTTAGGAGTATGAAGGCTTCCACAGACATACATTTAAAATCCATCTTAAACTCTTGGATCATGCCAGACGATTCACTGTGATTGGAGCTCTCTGCATGAATACCTCTTTAAAGTATCATAGTACAAATTGAAAATTATAAACAATAGTATAAACATCAGGGCCTGAATGAAAATACAGCGAAAAAATTATCTCATAACTTAGCAATCCTATAGCCACATCTTTTGCCCAAGTAGAAGATGTTTGATTGCTAATTGCTTATCACTTCTGGTCGAGTCAAATTCTACACAACTTCTTCATGAATAACATGAGTAAGTATGCAGACTTTTGTGAAGTAATCCACAAGAAAATTAGTCCCAGCAACAATACGGTGAAGCTTCATTTGCAATTCCATGCCATTTGAATAAAGAGCATTTTGAACAATATTGTCATTCTATGTATTTGCAATCAAATCATATCTTCTGAGAGGCTGAATCTTTTTATCCACAAATAGCTTTGTCCTATTCACTTTGATTTACCAGATTATTGATAGAAAACATTGTCTCCACATAAATGCTCCCAAAATGTGAATTAGTGAAATGCAGCCTTTATCTAAAGACCATGTCCCTTGATGGGAATACATTTTCATTAATGATCTAATGACATGAGTTCCAAAATTCCATCTGCCCAAATTTCCAAATTATTAGAGAACCATTCATAATGAGCTACTTCGATAGTGCTCCATCACGTTGTCTCATGACCCTTTTAAAAGAATACATCTACAACACCCAACCATCCATGCTGGGCTTCAACTACACTAGATCTCTGCCTATCTTCAAAGTGTGAACTTCCATACTCAACTATCCATTGTTACGAAACTACAAAGCTCCCCTTGCTCCAAGAATGGACACAAATGTAATGATGCTTCTCAAACAATCTACTGTCTCAAAGCAAGAAGCTATCTCAAAATAAAAAAATTCCTCAACCTTTGATGTCAATCATCCTCTTCTTTGATCTTCTTACTCCTTGCTCCTACAAATTCTCTATTTTCTACCATCTCCTTTGTTTTCAACGTTTGCCTCATAACCACCTTCAAGCCTTTTCTTTCATGGCAACTGACACACTAAGCATCAAATAGTAGGTATTCAAGTCAACCATGTGTTACATGATAACTAAAATTAAAAGGTATTGTTTCTCTAAAAATCTCTCGCATAATAGAATAAAAATCATATGTTGTTATAAGTGTCAGTTTACACTAATAATACAACTTTACAATATAAACCTTCTATCTACAATTTTACAAAGATAAAATGTAAAAAGGAAAAGCCTTGAATTTAAAACTTCCTTCAATTACCAAACACGAAAATTAGCACCAAGAGGATTTCAAGCTTCACCCTTGACGGGAAAAATTAAAAACATTTGCCAATTGAGCTACTAGTGACAAATTGTTTCAATTCAGAGAAAAAACCTTAAAGTTTCATACCAACATTTAAATTACCTTTACTTACCTCTTTCTCGCCTTTTCATGTCTGTTCATGCTTCTTTTCTTCAAACATTTATCTGAAGATAAGGGAGACCTAAATCTTTAAAAAACATGGCTTGCAGCAGCCTCTAATGGGAGCTTGCAAGGGTCATCCTATAAAAGAAGCTTGCTGGGTAGTTCTTTCCTCCTCTTGCAATTCAATATAAAATACAAAAAGCTTTCCCTCAATGCAGAACAAGATCTACATTCAACGTGGTTTTCAAGACGTGAATTCATAGGCACTGCTGTTGCTTTTCATGTTAGCAAATAATATAGAGTTTATATGTAGTCATTCTAAGGTGTTGATTGTGAGTGCGAAGGATCCAGATTCCAAGTGAATAATGTTGAAAACGAAACTCTACGAAGCATTGGTAACAAACTCTAAACCAGGTTTCCAAGCATGAACAATAGATTGTGGGTCTGTAATCCTCCGAAATTGGCATCAAACTTACAGTGATGGATCAATAGCACTATTTTCTAAGTACTTGTACTCTCCTTCAATCGCTGCCTATGTTTCTCCTGAGTTGTCCTTTACAAATACTCCTTTGCTCAAAGGCAAAGACAGGCTTCCCTACTCACAGGTATAGGATGGAGAAATGTTCTGAATATATTGAAAATGGCAAGCATACACAGAGAATAATAATTAGACTATCATTTCGAACAAAAACAGAAAACAGTAGTACTGTGATCTTAATTGTTGAAGTATATTAAGAAGACTTCTTTGCAAATAATTTTTTGACTTGGTCAAAGTTAACACAGCAGCCTTGATATAAAATTTGGCTATTTCAAATTGGAAAGTCGTGAGGACTATTAAGGTTTCCAAAATCTTTTCAAAACGCCCTTTGATGCATTGAAAATTCATCTTGGCTCATGCTACACAATTCACTGTCAATATGCACATGTTTTGGATTACAGACTGGAGCTCCTTACATGGATATCTCTTTTAAGTATTATAGTACAAACTGAAAAGGATAAGAAATGGTATAACATCAAGGCCCGAATGTAAAAGCTGTAAACATGATAATTCACCTCACAACTTAGTGATCCTATGACCACATCGTCTGCCAAACTAGAAAGACCCCAACATACAGTCTGGTTGTTAATTGCTTTTCACTCATGGTAAAATCAAACTCTACACTTCATGAGTAACATTGGCATGTAGAGTAAAGTAATCCACAAAAAAGATAATCCCAATAACAACACGGTGAAGCTTAATTTGTAATGCCATGCCATTTGAATAAAGGTCTTAACAATATTGTTCTTTTATGTTACTGAAAATTTGCAATCAAATCATTTCTCCTGAGAGGTTCAAGCATTTATCTACAAAAGGCTGCCCTTTCATTTTTATTTACCAGATTATTGATAGAAAACATTATTTTTCACATAAATGCTTCAAAAAAGTGAACTATAGTGACTATAATTTCAAGAATCTAAATCCATCTTTAGCTAAAGATCATATTCTTCCAGTTCTATAAATAGTATCTCTGTTTCACAATATGGAATATACAAGGCATGAAATGACCCAAGTACAAGCAATGTGAATTTCCGAAATATGAGAGTTATGGAGCTTATTTGCTTCCATGCATGAATTAGAGTAGCACTTCTTAGAGTAAAAGGAGCAAATCAAAGGTAACAACCACAATGAACAGTGCAAATCAGAGCAGTTCCAGCAAACTGTTTCCAACTTAAGCAGAGTAAATTATGAACTATCCAAGGCCTATAAATGACAGAATTATAGTTGCTCTATCAAACTGAAGCATATTCAGAAATCTCAGAAAAAACAATATTACTCATCCTGAAAGTAGAAAGAAATTGAGTGGGGTACTGTTGTGATTGATTCGCAAAAGTAAAAAGAATATTGCAGATCGGATACCATGCCACTAATAGCTACAAGCAGGGAAAAAGTATACACGTGAGAAGAAGAATCTAGGATTGACTTAGAAACTCAAAGATTAATCAGGTTGAAGTTTATATCACAACTTAAGTAGATTATGGATATCACAATGACTAACTAATAAAAACAAGTAGAATACTGAAGAAAAAGTCAGCTGCGCCATCCTATTAGGATTACAATATGACACGACTTTGTATGAATGCCATTGGGCCTGGAGAAAGCAGGCTGTTGTGATTATCACTGTTATTGTTAGAGTTCAAGCTATGTACAATAAAGCAATTGTTAACATACTCTGTAAGTGGATATCTTAATTGTAGATTGGAAAGAAAACTGTGGGTGGAGCTAACCAGATCTAATGATTGTTCACTTTGATCTAATCTAGAGCAGAATGATCGAAGCATTAAACAATTTGTAAGCAAAACTTAAACAAAATCTATATGACTTGCCATTCAACTATAAAAAAATATGCACATGTCCCATATGGAAAGGAAAAGACCATAGAACCTAGAACCCCTTGATGGGAATGAATATTCATTCTTTGATCTAATGAATCGATTACATACATCCTTTAAGTACAATATGGTTACTTCCCTTTCATAATGATATTAAAGGCATTTAAAGCCTGAATGACATACACCATACATGCTATTATTTTGGCATACTACCAAAGACACTTGTGACATCATGGTTTTGAATATATTCTAGAATCTCTGAATAGCATTGTAATGTGAGGTAAAGGGTGTCTCATGTTTGGCTTGAAACATAAAAGCCAGGCTTAGAAAAACCACAGAGCAACAGACTGAGAAAATGTAGAAGACGTAATTATAAAAAAGAAACTAGGCAACAGAATGACAATTTAATCTTAATAGACATGATGTTTCAACAGTCTTATTTTGCACTTTGCTAATTAGCCGTAACGATATATTTAACGTTTTGTTCATCAAAGCGGGGCATCAGCAAAATCAGGAAGGTAAAGAAACTTATAACATTACCTTGGCCCAGACGACTTCTGCGCCCTTTACGATCAGTCAAACCAATGAAGAAACCGTGGTAATTTATAATTTGAAATTCCATCACTGCTCCAAAATGCTTGTTTTAGGAAATTGTATGATCGTTAGACTTGACTTGAGGACTGTATTGGCCAAATTTTTTAAGGTAATCTTTCTCATTTAATGTTAAAAAATTAACCAGACTAGGTGGACACTTGCAGTGTGGGTTTGTCCTCAGATATTTAAAGAATTCATAGCGGGGTTTGAGCGTTTTCTCCACACTGAAATTCAAGATCATAGGACGTGAAGCAACAATCTCGGGCTTCAGACCTGCAGTGTGTATCAAGAAATCCATGTTTTCCTTTATTTTCTTAGTTGAACTTTGAAGCAATCTAGGACTACCCTGAAGAATTAGACGAATCTCCTCCTCTGCCAGACCAAGGCTTGCCAAATTCTTTAACTTTTCTTCCAGGGTTTCCAAACTAAAGCGTAGAGACACACTGAGGGCTCGTACAAAGGCTGCGGAACCTTCTAGAATGCCAAAATTATTCTTCAAATACTCCACTCTAGGTATCAACCGCTTCTTGAAATCACTTGTCAAAAGCTGAGGCGTCATTCTGAGAGCCTTGCACAAATAGTCCTTTGAGCCAAATAGGGTTTCAAGATGGCGGATTCTAGGAGCGAGAGACTTTTCTAAGCTCAGGCCAAGCAGTCTGGGTTCGCGAGATATAATAAAGGGCATGTCTTGAGGAGCTAAATTTTTTAGCAATTCCATCTTGGGCTTCAACTGCCTATCCACTTGGAGCAAAAGAATTGTTGGGCTTCTAACAATGGTGCTCTTGAGCTGGTTTTCAGTAAATCCGGAATCTTTCAAGAAATTAAAGGCTTCTCTAGCAGTGTGGTCGGATTTAGTTCTCAACAAGGTTGGTCTTATTCTCATGACAGCTGTCACTTGAGAAGAAGAAAACCCACACTCTTTTGTTAAAAACTCTGAAACGACATTGAGTGAGGGTGTGGAAGGAAATGATGATGAAGAAGAAAGTGGTGCGAACTGCATAAATCTTAAGGATTGCAGTGGAATTGTTAGAGGGAGGCAAGAAAAACATCTACTTGGACAAAGAAATAATTTGGGATACAAACCTGACATCGCTTTTACTGGAAGATATCAGCCCAGGAGTAGGAGATTTGGATGGCTGCAGGTGCAACGAGAGGTATGTAGGGACATTAGGGTTTATTAGCACGCATGTTAGACGAGACGAGTATTCATAAAAGACCAGGGTCAGAGCTTTCTCAAAGAAATTCTTTTAGAAATATTTTAAACTTAGGTAATCTTGTGAATTTGGTGGTAGGTAGGGTATTTCAGTTTATTAAGGTAAAAAATGAGGCATTTATACATGTTGGATTTGAAGAGCACAAGTTCTGCCAAAATCAGGTTGTACTAACAAGAAAATAAATATTTAGATATTAAAAAAATTCATGATCGCTATATGGATAATATAGAACATTTTTAAAAAATATATATTAAAGAATTTAATTTCATGTGTATGTATAAGGAAAAGGTTTATTAGAGAGTTGAAATCTGCTCATTGTCTTAGATGTGAAATGAGTAGATCGATAGTTCACAAGGAAGAGTAGGAAGAAAGAACTTGCATAAAGGGGTGATTACTTCATGAAGAATATGACGCTTGTGAAGATATTTTTAAGTGGTTTGAAAACAATTTGAAGGTCGATAATTGAGCAAGTTGTTTGAGGAGGCACGGTTTCAAAAAAAATTATGAATTTTTTGGTCAAGATTCATAACAAAAGAGTTGACATAAAGAGAAATTTGAAATGATAATTCAAAGAGGTGATTTTTTAGAAGTGGACCAAATTGACAAATATTGGCACAATAGAATCAATTGTATGAGAGACATTTGTGATCCCTAAAGGTAATTATTGGAATCTTGGCTAAGCTAGATCACTCTTTTAGCATTCAATGTATGACACTTTGAACAAACAACCAATTCAATTAAGTGTAAACATCTCATTTTTGAAGAAGTGTAAACATATCAAGCATTAGAAATCATATATTAGGAATTATTAATATGTTATATTAGACATGTCTTCTACTTTTGTTTTTGTTTTTGTTTTTATTAATTGATAGAATTACATCCATAATACAAAAATGACAAATCAATATATGATAAAGAGGTTAAGAAGTAGACGACAATTAACTTTAGAAAGGGGGTGATACATAATGGTGTGAAATGGACAACGATTATCCTCCCAAAAAGATATATTACAACGTATCATTTGTGATTCATGCATAATATTGGTGTATTATGTTTGGGGCTTCCAAGTACATGGATATTCTAAGAGATGGTACATCCATAGGGCTAGACATGACACTATGAATTAACTCTAAAATCTTTCTATGTCTAGTAGAGATCATTAAATACTCAATCTTGAGTTCATATCATTGTTTTACTCCTTACATCCCTTTAAAGGTGTCTCAACTTGCCATAATTCCAATATCCATCTTTGGATCTAAAAGGAGACATAAATCCCCCACTAATTTCAATTACCTATACTTCTTTTTTTCCCCTTTGTCCTTTGGAGAACCTCTCAGTCTTAAGGTTTCCTTGATAAAATCTTAAGTCTTCCATCTCATCTCCTTGGCAAGCAAAAAAATGCTTGACCTTGTCAATATTTGACTTTGAAGCAATGCTACTATTCACCAACATAAAATTGTCCCAATTATCAACCAGATAAATTATGAGAATAGTACATTGTACTTCCTTGTCCATTTATTAATTTATATGTTGATTAGCTCACCAATGTGTTGAATATAATCAAATTGCTCTACCGCCAAGTCGCCAACACTCATCTTCAATGAATACAACTCTTCCATAAAAAAATCTTATTTACTAGGGACCTTGTTAGATACAAATTCCCAAGCTTATTCCAAATCTTTTTGGTGGTGGTCTATATGAAAATATTTAAGAGCGTTAAATCTATAAGTCATAGTCTACTAGGACTCCCCTTCCAATCAAACACTTTTCACAATAATTTTTTTATCAATAATCAAAACCCAAAAACATTTCTTTGATCAACTATCACAATCCACAAACCTTTGTCCACAAATAAATTGCCCATCATGAGTTTCAATAGCTCAAACTTGACACAATTCAATTTTGTTGCCTCCATTCTAGGTGTCTTGTCCATTGTTCTAACATGTAAAAGATATCATTAAAATAAAACTCCCACTCAAACTATGATTAATGAAATAAAAGGCTAGCCAACATCTCATACCAAAAGAAAGATAATAAACAAAGATATGCAAATAATTTCCACAATTAATTATATGAGAAGATTGTCATAAGCTTTCTAATGTAGACAATTTCCAATAGCGTCATGGAATAACAATGACAAATAAATACCAAGAATGAATGCTCACTATGCACATACATAAAAGTTTGAAACAACGATCTACCCTAGAAAAAATACTAAAAAGGGTTAACTTATGGATTTTAGTGGTGATGTGTGAATGATTTATTTATTTTAAATAAGGAGGAGTGTGCATTAGCCTAATTAATTAGGTAAGCATGTATCTAATTATTTAGTAATACAATAAATTTGTGAATTTAATTTGTTGATGGTGAACAAATTAATTAAACTAAACATGATATGTTCTTTTAAAGGAAGGATGACCTAACTAATTAAATAATTTTGTATAATTAATGAAGATACGAGACAAGATTAATTATTCAAAATGATAGATGTAAGTTAAAATGTAGAAGCAAATTTTAATTATCCACATTTAGCATACTAAGATGTAGTATTCCAACACTTGCTTATCATATTCATCAAAAGCATCTCTTTAATAAATAGTTATTGAACTAGGTCGAACTCCATCAAAGTGCCTTATAACCTTCACAGTTTCTTTTTGAGTTTTCAAATTGTATCTCAAATTTCTAAATTATTGAAGAACCATCAAAGTTGATTTACATGCATAAAGCCCCATCAAGTTGTCTCAAGACACTAATTCCTAAGATCCACAAACTCCCAAATCATCTAGGCAACCATACATACTAAGCTTCATCTCCACTAAATTCATGCCCATCTTCAAAGTGTCAACTTCCATACTTAACTATCCATAGTTACAGAACTATCAATTGCCCC
The DNA here is from genome assembly GCA_018584345.1 of Thuja plicata. Taxonomy (NCBI): domain Eukaryota; kingdom Viridiplantae; phylum Streptophyta; class Pinopsida; order Cupressales; family Cupressaceae; genus Thuja; species Thuja plicata. The sequence continues at coordinate 1,622,158 of MU226572.1, read as the reverse complement.
TTACTCATAATAAAGGACAACTTACTCATAATAAAGGACAAGTGAGGTAGCAAGCTTCCCAAACAATCTATTATCTTGAAGTGAGAAGCCAACTTCAAAGAAGAAGGTTCTTACAACTTTCAATGTCTACTACCCTCTTCTTGTATCTTCTAGTCCTTACTCTTAAAATATTCTCTACCTTTTACCTTCTCTATTATTTTCGACATCTCTTCATAACCACCTTGAAGCTTCCACTTCTAAAAGTAAATGCAACACTGATAATAATATGATACAAGGTGACCAAAACTATCAAGTGGCCCTTACTCATAATAAAGGACAAATGAGGTAGCAAGCTTCCCAAACAATCTACCATCTTGAAGTGAGAAGCGAACTTCAAAGAAAAAAAATCTTACAACTTTCAATGTCTACTACCCTCTTTTTTGATCTTCTAGTCCTTACTCTTAAAATATTCTCTACCTTTTACCTTCTCTACTATTTTTGACATCACTTCATAACTACATTCAAGCTTCTACTTCTAAAAGTAAATGCACCATTGATCGTAGAATAGTAGGTATTTAAGCAAGCCATATGATACAAGGTGACCAAAACTCAAAGGTCTTGTTTCTTTGAGAATCTCTTACATAACAAAATGAAAATTGTATGTTTCTAGTGCCAATTTCCACTAATAATGCACCTTTACAAATTAACCTTACATCTCCAATTCTTCAAGATTAAATTGTGACGAACAAAAACTTCAAATTTAAGATTCTATCACCAAACACACTATTAACACAAAGGATTTGAACCCTCACCCTTAGAAAGATAAAATTAAACACTTTTGCCAATCAAACTCCTGATTGACAATTTGTTTCAATTCATATAAACTTTAAAAAAAAATTTATCTTGAACTTTCACTTACACACTTGATTACCTACCTCTTTCTCACCTTTTTCATGAGCATTTACTAGAAGATTAGAGAGACAAATAATTAAAACCACACCACGTAGCAACAAATCATTAAAAACAACACCACCTAGCAGCTAGACTTTGATAGGAGGTTGTTGGGGGCATCTTACAAGAAGATTGTTGTATGGTTTCTTCCTTGTCTTACATCAGCCATGGATCAATGAAATATTCTCAAACTACCTCTAGGCTAGGTTTTCCCAAGTTCTTCTTTACAAATGTTTCATTACTTTAGACAAAGATGGGTTTCCCTACTCACAAATATTGGAAGGATAAATACTCTAGAAAAAAAATAATAACACTAATTTCAGTGAATAGATCAAAATCCCTCTTGAATTATTACATGCACACATATCACATGTTTAACCAACTCTTCACTCTACTCACTATTTTTGCCTTCCATTTTTTTTTTAATATTAGATATAGAGAGTAAACCAAAATAAAATAGCCACCAAGGGCACGAGAGTACAGAGGTGAAGCCTCAATCCAAGAGTAGTACAAGTGTTCATCGAATAGATAGTAACTAAGAAACAAGAGAGAGAGTATATTACAGCATTGTAACAACATAAAAGAATAGGCTCTAATCAGCCAAGGCTCTAGTGCAGCAGATCCTCGTAGGTGTCGATCCATGTGATCCAGCCCATTGGGCCCTCCATCGACACAATATTACTTTTCTCCTAGAATTGGGTGAGCATCTAAAATCTAGAAATAGGAGGCTCCCTATTGCCTCTGATGTCTTGGATAAGTTTGGCAACAACCTTATCAAAGGCAGTCCTATTGTTGAAGTTCCTCCTCCAATCATACCAATCCTGAGGCTCGAATACGAACATGGTTGTGTATCCATCTTTAAGAAGCTACTGGAGCTTTTTCTTTTCAACATGCATAGTGACTGAGACCTGTTCAGCAATTTTGAGATATGTGAGTCAAAAAAGACTCAGTAAGAACCCTGGGAGTGCCTTGGGTTCTATATTCATTCCAAAATTTCCATATATGCAAAAGAATGTAAGATGAAAGAATAGACCAAAACATGTTAGAGTCTTTTTTAAGACCAAGAATGTTATCAGAGATAGTTTCAAATATATCAACATGAGCAGGGATAGAAATATTAAACATGTTCCAAATTGCTTTGGCAATATGACATTCAAAGAAAATATGTCTACTAGTAATAACAGCTCTACAAATATCATAGTGAGAGGTAGTAGAGAGATCTTTCCTGATGGTGAGCCTGTCCAAAAGAAGCTGCTATTTAAAACATTTAGTCTTAGGGAGTAGGCCATTTTTCCAAAATTTCATAAAGAATTTTTGCCACCAATCTTTATCATAATCAGTATACCAAGTAGCATTAAGATGAGAGATAATGGAACCATTGTCAGCTAGCACATTATAAATATTTCGAGCTCTAATCTTAGAGAACATAGTCTCATCTACCCATTTAAATGAGAGGAAGCTATGGGAATCAATAAGACAGCTGATGGGGGAGGCAAAGTTCTGAGTAGCGTGGGAGATCATATTATAAGTCTTCTTTTGGGACTGAGGTAAAGTGTATCAGACGCTAAGAGATTCCCAGCTAGGAAGCTCATCATGTTCAAGAATGTCAATTAGACGGGATATACCACTCTTATTCCAAGCTCTAGCAGAACAACCTTGGGTAAGGGCAAGAGATTTGGACAGGTGGGTGAGATTCCACCATATGGATCGACCACCATTAATAACAATATTATTGCAAACTTCAGTATTAAGAACATATCCTCTTAACATATTCCCAGGATTTCCAAATAGACTTGAAGACCGGAGACCCATGGACATTAACAAGGAATCCACGACCACACTTGTAACAATTTTATGTAAGTATATTGTGACATAAAAATTCAAAATGTGGGAGAACAAAATTAACAAACCGGTAAATATTGTGACGTTAAAGGTATATTGTTTTTATCTCCAACCTTTAACCAAAGTCCCCTTGACTTTTGTCTCTAATATATTCCTGTTGCAACCATAATTTCCTCCTAATCAATTACATAAATATTCTATCATAAATATCAAATTAATTAATATTAATATGTGACAAATCAAGTTTGTAAAGTAATTAAATATTCATATTAGAATCCTTTTATTATGGAATCTAAAGATAGTCAAATTAAAGCAGCTGTGAATAAATCTTAATTATGCATTAAATAAATTCATTAAAACTAATAGATAATGGCCTTACGAAGTTACAGGTGAGAAAGAAGAAAAAGAACTTGTGCAAGAGATATTATGGATGTGGTTATTTAGAGAAGAGGTGTGTATTCAATTATCTTGGGTTAAACAAGGCAGCGTGTACTTCTACACATATTAATAAGATGTAAATCTTCAGAAAAGCAAGGGATTTTCTAAAACATCAATGCCACGATCATTATTTGGGTGTTCAGTGATTTCATTTTCCCATTTGTTTTGAGAAATTCGTGTGTGCTGGAATAGCCATTTCTGGAGTTCAACTGAATTTTGAAATTCTACTATTTTGAAAATAAATTCTAGATATGGGCTTGCCCTGTTTGGTTCACCTGGAAGATGACTGAGAAGATGCAGATTCTACGTTTGGTTCCACAAAACTAGAATTGGAATTGGAATTTTGGTTTTGCACACATACACACATACACACACACACGTGTGTCTATACACGTGTATACACACACACATGTCTGTATATACAGACATGTGTGTATATATACACACATGTATACACATACATATACATATATATATATATATATATATATATATATATACACTTGTGTGTATATACAATCGTGTGTGTGTGCACACACACACACACACACACACACACATATATATATATATATATATATATATATATTATTGACACAAAAATGGGAATGAATTTTCCTTCCCAAAATAATACTTTCAATTCCAATTCCACTTTTCAATTCCAATTCCAAGGTCTGAGGTGGAATTGTGGAATGCTCAAAATGACCCAAAATTAGAATTCGCATAAATCTATTCCAATTTTTTATTTTGGAAACAAACACTGAGTTGAACAATTTTGGAATTCGTAAATGCCAATTCCTGGTCAATTCCGCGAAACAAACGGGCCCTATGGAATTAGCCTTACGAATCCTTTCACCAACAAATCTACCGGCATTTCAAATAGAACATATGCTCTGATTTACAATTGGTATATATAGTAGTGCATGAGATACATGGCCAGAATTGCAGGGAAAGTTATCTTGGTTGACCAGAGAGTTTGAGTAGTTTTCCATGCATCTTAACGATGTGGTCTCACTCTTTTATCTGATCAATTTTATTACATGGAAAGAACCATGTAAAAGATAGTGAATTTTCAGAAAAAGATTGTGATGTGGTCTCATTCTTTTATCTGATGAATCCAACCGGCATGGCGCAATACCAGCATTCCCTACATTCTGGATCTTCAAATGATAAGGGATTTTGATATCAGACTTCCCTCATTGTTGAAGACCTAAACAATGAGGTGTTGATGTTAGTCAACAAGTCCAGCTCCAAAGCTGATTTTGGCATTAGTTAGAAAGATCTAAAGTCTCCCCAACAAATCCATTCCATGTATTTCCTTCAGATTTGATTCATTAGGTTTGCAGTCAGTCAGAACATTTGCAAAGACAAAGATGGGTTTCCCTACTCAGGTATGGATGGATAAATACTCTGGAAAAAAACAATCACAGTGATTTCGGTAAATTGATAATAATACAATATTAATGTAATCAAATTCCCTCTTGAATTATTGCATGCACAGTCACACACATCACATGTATTGACCTTTAAATTTTCAAAATGTGCATGAACAAAATTAGCAAACAATAAATATTGTGATCTTAAATGTTCAAAACATAAAAGTATATTTAAAAGGATCCTTTGCAAATCAAATTTTGCCTTGGTAAAAGTTAACACAATAGCCTTGGTGCATGATTTGGCTATTTGAAATTGGAAAGTGGTTAGGAGTATGAAGGCTTCCACAGTCATACATTTAAAAATCCATCTTAAACTCTTGGATCATGCCACACGATTCACTGTCAAGATGTATATATGTTACGGATTACAGATTGGAGCTCTCTGCATGAATACATCTTTAAAGTATCATATTATAAATTGAAAATTATAAACAATAGTAAAAACATCAGGGCCTGAATGAAAAGACAGAAAAATTTATCTCATAACTTAGTGATCCTATAGCCACATCTTTTGCCCAAGTAGAAGATGTTGGATTGCTAATTACTTATCACTTCTGGTCGAGTCAAATTCTACACAGCTTCTTCATGAATAACATGAGTAAGCATGTAGACTTTTGTGAAGTAATCGACCAGAAAAATAGTCCCAGCAACAATACGGTGAAGCTTCATTTGCAATTCCATGCCATTCGAATAGAGAGCATTTTGAACAATATTGTCATTCTATATATTTGCAATCAAATCATATCTTCTGAGAGGCTGAATCTTTTATCCAGAAATAGCTTTGTCCTATTCACTTTGATTTACCAGATTATTGATAGAAAACATTGTCTCCTCATAAATGCTCCCGAAATGTGAATTAGTGAAATGCGGTCTTTATCTAAAGACCATGTCCCTTGATGGGAATATATTTTCATTATATGATGTAATGACATGAGTTCCAAAATTCCATCTCCCCAAATTTCCATATTATTAGAGAACCATTCATAATGAGCTACTTTGATAGTGCTCCATCACGTTGTCTCATGACCCTTTTAAAAGAATACATCTACAACACCCAAACTACCCAGACAACCATCCATGCTGGGCTTCAACTACACTAGATCTCTGCCTATCTTCAAAGTGTGAACTTCCATACTCAACTATCCATTGTTACGAAACTACAAAGCACCCCTTGCTCCAAGAATGGACACAAATGTAATGATGCTTCTCAACCAATCTACTGTCTCAAAGCAAGAAGCTATCTCAAAATAAAAAAATTCCTCAACCTTTGATGTCAATCATCCTCTTCTTTGATCTTCTTACTCCTTGCTCTAAAATTCTCTATTTTCTACCATCTCCATTGTTTTCAACGTTTGCCTCATAACCACCTTCAACCCTTTTCTTTCATGGCAACTGACACACTAAGCATCAAATAGTAGGTATTCAAGTCAACCATGTGTACATGATAACTAAAATTAAAAGGTATTGTTTCTCTAAAAATCTCTCGCATAATAGAATAAAAATCATATGTCGTTCTAAGTGTCAGTTTACACTGATAATACAACTTTACAATATAAACCTTCTATCTACAATTTTACAAAGATAAAATGTAAAAAGGAAAAGCCTTGAATTTAAAACTTCCTTCAATTACCAAACACACAATTAGCACCAAGAGGATTTCAAGCTTCACCCTTGACGGGTAAAATTAAACACATTTGCCAATTGAGCTATACTAGTGACAAATTGTTTCAATTCAGAGAAAAAACCTTAAAGTTTCATACCAACATTTAAATTACCTTTACTTACCTCTTTCTCGCCTTTTCATGTCTGTTCATGCTTCTTTTCTTCAAACATTAATCTGAAGATAAGGGAGACCTAAATCTTTAAAAAACATGCCTTGCAGCAGCCTCTAATGGGAGCTTGCAAGGGACATCCTATAAAAGAAGCTTGCTGGGTAGTTCTTTCCTCCTCTTGCAATTCAATATAAAATACAAAGAGCTTCCCCTCAATGCAGAACAAGATCTACATTCAACGTGGTTGTCAAGACGTGAATTCATAGGCACTGCTGTAGCTTTTCATGTTATCAAATAATATAGAGTTTATATATAGTCATTCTTAGGTGTTGATTGTGAGTGCGAAGGATCCAGATTCCAAGTGAATAATGTTGAAAAGGAAACTCTCCGAAGCATTGGTAATAAACTCTAAACCAGATTTCCAAGCATGAACAATAGACTGTGGGTCTATAATCCTCCGAAATTGGCATCAAACTTACAGTGATGGATCAATAGCACTATTTTCAAAGTACTTGTACTCTCCTTCAATCATTGCCTATGTTTCTCCTGAGTTATCCTTTACAAATACTCCTTTGCTCAAAGGCAAAGACAGGCTTCCCTACTCACAGGTATAGGATGGAGAAATGTTCTGAATATATTGAAAATGGTAAGCATACAGAGAGAATAATAATTAGACTATGATTTCGAACAAAAACAGAATACAGTAGCACTGTAATCTTAATTGTTGAAGTATATTAAGAAGACTTCTTTACAAATAATTTTTTGACTTGGTCAAGTTAACACAGCAGCCTTGATATAAAATTTGGCTATTTCAAATTGGAAAGTCGTGAGGACTACTAAGGTTTCCAAAGTCCATATTGAAGAAAAATCTTTTCAAAAATGCCCTGTGATGCATTCAAAACTCATCTTGGATCATGCTACACAATTCACCGTCAATATGCACATGTTTTGGATTACAGACTGGAGCTCCTCACATGGATATCTCTTTGAAGTATTATAGTACAAACTGAAAAGGATAAGAAATGGTATTAACATCAAGGCCCGAATGTAAAAACACGATAATTCACCTCACAACTTAGTGATCCTATGACCACATCGTCTGCCAAACTAGAAAGACCCCAACATACAGTCTGGTTGTTAATTTCTTTTCCCTCAGGGTAAAATCAAACTCTACACAACTTTTTCATGAGTAACATTGGCATGTAGAGTAAAGTAATCCAGAAAAAAGATAATCCCAGTAACAACATGGTGAAGCTTAATTTGTATAAAGGGCAGTCTTAACAATATTGTTCTTTTATATTACTGAAAAATTGCAATTAAATCATATCTCCTGAGAGGTTCAAGCATTTATCTCCTGAGAGGTGAAGCTTTATTTGTATAAAGGGCGGTCTTAACAATATTGTTCTTTTATATTACTGAAAAATTGCAATCAAATCATATCTCCTGAGAGGTTCAAGCATTTATCTAGAAATGGCTGCCCTTTGATTTTTATTTACCAGATTATTGATAGAAAACATTATTTTTCACATAAATGCTTCAAAAAAGTGAACTATACTGACTATAATTTCAAGAATCTAAATCCATCTTTAGCTAAAGATCATATTCTTCCAGTTCTATAAATAGTATCTCTGTTTCAAAATATGGAATATACAAAGCATGAAATGACCCAAGTACAAGCAATGTGAATTTCCGAAATATGAGAGTTATGGAGCTTATTTGCTTCCATGCAGGAATTAGAGTAGCACTTCTTAGAGTAAAAGGAGCACATCAAAGGTAACAACCACAATGAACAGTGCAAATCAGAGCAGCTCCAGCAAACCGTTTCCGACTTAAGCAGAGTAAAGTATGAACTATCCAAGGCCTATAAATGACAGAATTATAGTTACTCTATCAAACTGAAGCATATTCAGAAATCTCAGAAAAAATAATATTACTCATCCTGAAAGCAGAAAGAAATTGAGTGGGGTACTGTTGTGATTGATTCGCAAAAGTAAAAAGAATATTGCAGATCGGATACCATGCCACTACTAGCTACAAGCAGGGAAAAAGTATACACATGAGAAGAAGAATCTAGGATTGACTTAGAAACTCAAAGATTAATCAGGTTCAAGTTTATATCACAACTTAAGTAGATTACGGATATCACAATGACTAACTAATAAAAAGAAGTAGAATACTGAAGAAAAACTCAGCTGCGCCATCCTATTAGGATTACAATATGACATGACTTTGTATGAATGCCATTGGGCTTGGAGAAAGCAGGCTGTTGTGATTATCACTGTTATTGTTAGAGTTCAAGCTATGTACAATAAAGCAATTGTTCACATACTCTGTAAGTGGATATCTTAATTGTAGATTGGAAAGAAAACTGTGGGTGGATCTAACCAGATCTAATGATTGTTCACTTTGATCTAATCTAGAGCAGAATGATCCAAGCATTAAACAATTTGTAAGTAAAACTTAAACAAAATCTATATGACTTGCTATTCAACTATAAAAAATATGTACATGTCTCATAAGTTAAGGAATAGACCATAGAACCTAGAACCCCTTGATGGGAATGAATATTCATTCTTTGATCTAATGAATCGATTACATACATCCTTTAAGTACAATATGGTTACTTCCCTTTCATAATGACATTAAAGGCATTTAAAGCCTGAATGACATACACCATACATGCTATTATTTTGGCATACTACCAAAAACAGTTGTGACATCATCGTTTTGAATATATTCTAGAATCTCTGAATAGCATTGTACTGTGAGGTAAAGGGTGTCTCATGTTTGGCTTGAAACATAAAAACCAGGCTTAGAAAAACCACAGAGCAACAGACTGAGAAAATGTAGAAGACATAATTATAAAAAAGAAACTAGGCAACAGAATGACAATTTAATCTTAATAGACATGATGTTTCAACAGTCTTATTTTGCACTTTGCTAATTAGCCGTAACGATATATTTAACGTTTTGCTCATCAAAGCGGGGCAGCAGCAAAATCAGGAAGGTAAAGAAACTTATAACATGACCTTGGCCCAGACGAGTTCTACGCCCTTTACGATCAGTCAAACCAATGAAGAAACCGGGGTAATTTATAATTTGAAATTCCATCACTGCTCCAAAATGCTTGTTTTAGGAAATTGTATGATCGTTAGACTTGACTTGAGGACTGTATTGGCCAAATCTTTTAAGGTAATCTTTCTCACTTAATGTTAAAAAATTAACCAGACTAGGTGGACACTTGCAGTGTGGGTTTGTCCTCAGATATTTAAAGAATTCATAGCGGGGTTTGAGCGTTTTCTCCACGCTAAAATTCAAGATCATAGGACGTGAAGCAACAATCTCGGGCTTCAGACCTGCAGTGTGTATCAAGAAATCCATGTTTTCCTTTATTTTCTTAGTTGAACTTTGAAGCAATCTAGGACTACCTTGAAGAATTAGACGAACCTCTTCCTCTGCCAGACCAAGGCTTGCCAAATTCTTAGTCTTTTCTTCCAGGGTTTCCAAACTAAAGTGTAGAAAAACACTGAGGGCTCGTGCAAATGCTGCGGAACCTTCTAGAATGCCACAATTATTCTTCATATACTCCACTCTAGGTATCAACTGCTTCTTGAAATCACTTGTCAAAACCTGAGGCGTAATTCTGAGAGCCTTGCACAAATAGTACTTTGAGCCAAATAGGGTTTCAAGATAGCGGATTCTAGGAGCGAGAGACTTTTCTAAGCTCAGGCTAAGCAGTCTGGGTGCGCGAGATATAATAATGGGCATGTCTTGAGGAGCCAGGCCTAAATTTTTCAGCAATTCCATCTTGGGCTTCAACTGCCTATCCACTTGGAGCGAAAGAATTGTTGGGTTTCTAACAATGGTGCTCGTGAGCTGGTTTTCAGCAAATCCGGAATCTTTCAAGAAATGAAAGGCTTCTCTAGCAGAGTGGTCGGATTTAGTTCTCAACAGTCCTGGGTGTCTTCTCATGACAGTTGTCACTTGAGAAGAAGAAAACCCACATTCTTTTGTTAAAAACTCTGAAACGACATTGAGTGAGGGTGTGGAAGGAAATGATGATGAAGAAGAAAGTGGTGCGAACTGCATAAATCTTAAGGATTGCAGTGGAATTGTTAGAGGGAAGCATGAAAAACATCTACTTGAACAAAGAAATAATTTGGGATACAAACCTGACATCGCTTTTACTGGAAGATATCAGCTCAGGAGAAGAAGATTTGGATGGCTGCAGGTGCAACGAGAGGTATGTAGTGACATTAGGGCTTATTAGCACGCGTGTTAGGCGAGACGAGTATTCATAAAAGACCAGGGTCTGAGTTTTCTCAAAGAAGTTCTTTTATAGGCCCCGTTTGTTTGCCGGAAGATGGCTGGAAGATGAAAACGGGAAGATGTATTTTTGTACGGCCAAATTCTCATTTGGTGGAATTTGCCAAATGTATTTTTGTACGGTCAAATTCTTATTTTGGACCAAAATGAGAATTTGGCCGTACAAAAATATATCTTCCCGTTTTCATCTTCCAGCCATCTTCCAGCAAACAAACGGGGCCTTAGAAATATTTAGGTAATCTTGTAAATTTGGTGGTAGGTAGTGTATTTCAGTTTATAAAGATAAAAAATGTAGGAGCGCTGATAGTTTTGTCAAACGGGGCATTTGAATACATGTTGGATTTGAAGAGCACGAGTTCTGCCAATTAGGCTGTACTTCAAACAAAAAAAAATTAGGTATTAAAAAAAGTCATGATTACTATATGGATAAAATAGAATAGCTTGAAAAGAGTTGAGGTGATTTTTGAGAAGTGGATCAAATTGACAAATATTGGCACAATAGGTTCAAAGAGGTGATTTTTGAGAATTGGATCAAATTGACAAATATTGGCACAATAGGTTCAATTATATGAAAGACGTTTGTGATCCAATAATTAGCATAACTAATTATTGGAATCTCGACTAAGCTAGATCACACTCATTTAACATTCAATGTATGACACTTCGAACAAACAACCAATTCAATTAAGTGTAAACATCTAATTTTTGGAAGAAGTGTATCAAGCATTAAAAATGGTATAGTAGGATTTATTAATATGTTATATTAGACATGTCTTCTTCTTTTATTTTTTTATTTTTTTCCCTTAATTTTTTAAACATCTTAATTTTGTTTTAGTAATGGTATGTTTATTTTTTTTTTTAATTTTTATGTATCTTTTGATCTTTCTTTCAATCTTAGTTACCCAATTTCTATTTATTTTTATTTTATAGTTTTTTTCTCTCATTTTTAACTTTCGTGCTCATATTTTATTTTCACTCCTTCCTTATTCTCTTGATTAAATTTTAAATTTCTAAATTCATTTCTTTTCGTTTATTTTGTGTGTTCCTTTGACTCTTATTACCATGTGTTCCTTCTTGTATTGTGTTTATTTTCTCTTATGCATATCTTATAGGTTCCTTGATTTTATTGTGTTATTTTAATTTTTTTAAAACTAATTTTACTAGTTTCTTATTACCTTGGTTTCACAATTTAATTTTTCCTTCCTTATTGTTCTTGGTGTAATGTGGGGAAATAGAGTTCACTCGATTCTATGTGCAAACTAGGAAATTAAATCTATTTTTTGCGTTAATTACTTTGGGTGAGGAGTGATTCAATTGGTTCAAGATGTTGGCACAAAGTGGAATCAATAGTCCCTCATAATGAATTGAAAATGATATTGTAATTATGGACGAAGAATATGAGAATTAGGGTTACTAATAGAAAAATGAGATTTTTCAACATATACAAAATTATAGAAATCTTGCTAGGCTATGTAAGGTCACCCAACCATAATCATTCCCAAATCAACATTAATATTGTTGAACACATAGCATGACTGGGAGGGGAAGTGAGTCAGTCCAGACAACAATAATAACTTTAACTTAGATCTTCATATACTTCAGATTGCCACAAGCAACTAACTTTAATGAAACCATAGAGCACAAAGCATAACCAACACGAGAACACTAAATTTACGTGGAAAACCTAAATCAGGATAAACCATGGTGAGAATCAAAATTACAACATAGATAATTGAATTATAACGTTTAGGATCACTGTCAAAGAGCAACAACACCTGAAGGACTTACACAACTAGGGCTTGCTACCTTAGGGCAAGATACGAAGGACTTTGTAAATTGAAACTCACTATCTTAGGACGTGATACAAAAAGTCTACAAGTAGACTTACTATCATCCAACAATAGCATGAGTCTCATAATTGAAATAAGAAGAATCTCCTATACATATATTGCTCTCTCAACACATTGTCTCTGATTGTAGTTCATTTAAGTTTAGGCTTCTACACATTTACTTCATACACACCCTTATCTTCTTTCTTTTATTTTCTTCACACCACATACTCTTTCCACACTTCCACTATGTTGCACACATCTTTAACTTTAAATGAACTCCTTAAAAATGAGATAGACCATCATAAGCTTTAATGAAGGTTGGCCACAACCAAGGAAGATCATTATTGCATAAAATAGGTCATTTGAACCCAAGATACATGTGGTGTTACGCTCTAGGTGAAAGGGGGCCCAAATATATCACAACACACTCTCCTAAGATAGATCCAATGGTTCACACATCAACCAAATTCATCTCCAAAAAGTAACATGTAGATAGGCAATGAAGCTTGTAGAATAGTCACCCAAGAAACATCTTCTCAAGCAACTTGAATCATGCATATCTCCACACACCAAAGTGAGACCCAAATTAACATTCCAACATCATCTGTAAAGCATATCTAGACCAAAAAAATGGTCCCAATTAAGTGATGCAGGGGTTCTTGATAGACCCAAGAAACACCCACAAGGGTAGTTGAACTCAAGGTTGAATAACCCAAAACTCCTCAGGAGACCTTTTGTTATGGACCCAATACCTGTCTTCAAACCTCTACATAGTGGAGACACCAATGTATCAAGTTGGAACCAGATATAACATATGAAGTGATTACAAACTTTCTGTAGGATTTGAGAGACAAATCCATAGAAACCCGAAGAACACCTGCATGCAAGAACTTGTCATGGAAGAGAAGCAGAAAGGGAGAAAGAGAAGAACTCAAAAGTTGCTCAGAAAGTGAGAGCAAAATTATAATCTGAATTAATTGAAAAAGAAACTACAAAGTTCAACCTATAAAGGTGAATGAAACCCTAAAACAAGAAAAGCTAGGTTTACACATTAATAATTAATATAAATATTAATTATAATGCACCTAAGAGATAGCTTAAGTAAACTAGAGTAATAAACAACTTAATTAATTAAATCAAAGTGATCTAACTAATGAGTGTAAATAGATAATTACTCTAACACCCCCCCTTAAGCGAAGCTCGAGAGGTAAGCTAACCTAGCACAACTATAAAAGTAGGAAAAGATGGGTCCCAACAACAAGGCCTGATTAGGTACCCAAGTACAACCAAATCTCTGTAAAGCGGAGAAATAGAGAAAACCACATGGGAAAAACCCTACTCCAAGAAGAGATAGAAGAAACTACAGAAAAAGAATGGCTCAAGAGACTCTCTCAAAACCATAAGTACAATCAAACCCCCCATGAGAGAGGGATGAGACACCAAAGCCCCCCCAGAATGCTGGAACCCCTGTAGGAATGATCAAACCAATGGAACTCCAATGTGGAAGAAACAAAGGTACAAAGTAATAAGGAAACCCATGAATGAGAGGTGAAACCGGAAGGCCGAGTTGGTGCTCAAAGGAGAATGGATGAGACTCCTGGAATGGAATCCCCAATGAAGGTGGGCCAATAGATGGGCTGAATCTGTCAGCTGGGAGGAGATGAATGTCCTCGGATGTGCCCTCAACAACTAGAGGGGAAGGCTCGATGCAGGGAGTGACCATAACATGGACTGTTGAAGAAGAATCATGCTGAACAAAGGCAGGTGCAACAGGAGGAGGAGGTGGAGAAGCCACAACACTGATCTCAGGAGCAACACAGAAGTTCAAGTGACCCGACTTCTTCTCACTAGGCACTCGTGAAGTGGGAGAGATATTCTCTGACACAGGAGATGGAGGACCAAAATGAGAGGAGTACAAGCGGGTGGCATGATCAACTATCCCTATAGAAACAATGTGGCCAGTCGCACTATCTCTGATGTGTACAGAATCTGTAGTTAACTCAACTGTCTTCTCTATCCCACTATGAGTAATCTGATAAATGGAGACAAGGTTCGATGACAAGGATGGAACACATAGTACATCATGGAATGCACCACCATCGATGTCAATAGAACCCTGACCACACACAGGCATAACAGTATCATTCCCCGTCAAGATGTGTGGGGTAGGAGAGGCCGCAAAAGATGAGAAGGAACTCTGAGAAGATTCTATATGATGTGAAGCACCAGAATCTAGCAACCACCTATAAGAGGGAGCTATAGCAGATGCACATAAGGCATGACCCTTTCCATTGTCTGACCCATCTACCGGAGATGATGATGAAGAAGACCAGTGAGAAGAGGAAGAAGGAATATCAATGTTGCTCTTATGAAGAAGAGCTGTCAAATCAACAATCTGT
>MU226572.1:1595057-1606711 GCA_018584345.1 Thuja plicata | reverse complement strand
TGTAAAAGTGATCGGAGAGCATTGAACTTCATCAAGAAGTCCTCAATGGTGGAAAAACTATCAAGAGACAAGGATGTCAACTCTGCATCAAGCTAAAGTGCCCTGAATGCATTCACTGTGCCAAACAGATCTGCAAAATTTCCCCAATATGCGTGAGGAGTGGTCAAACCATCCAAATGAAACAGGAGGTTGTATAAAATGTGCAGTGCAATCAAACCCATGGCTTCATCCATTTTGTTTCTATGTTGAAGGACCTCAAACGGACGCTGCAGAATAGGTTGGTTCTCATCCAGACATGACCATAAGCTACGTGACATGAGTAGCCTGGTCATGTGTGCTTTCCAGGTGTGATAATTTTTAGGTGTCAGTCGGGCCACAGAGGGGTCTGACATTGAGAGAAGAAGTATACAGAAGTAGAAGGGTTATTTCTAAATTGAATTACAGAAAGAAAATGCACCCCCCACAATATATAAGTCTATCCCCTCGTACAGCAAATAAACAAGTATAGAAAGCACAAAAAATGAGAACAAAACCTGGACGCCAGATGCAGAGATGGAGGAAACTGAAGCCTCTACTTCAACGCCAAAGATGAGAGATCAAACGGTTGAATCAACAATCAAGACCAGCACCATTTTGTTCAGCTCAAAAATACATTTTCGATGATATTTCATTTTCCAAAAATGGACACCATGTGCACAAGTTACGGCCGAAAAATCAATTGCTCCTCTGAAAATGAGCTCACTAGAAAAAACTAGTCACAGCAAAAAATTTGATGGTCAAATGACTGTCACAGAGCCCGGGAAAAAATTTGACGGTCGTCGGCACGTCGCGGGCCCGTCTCACCGAAATTTTTTTCCATCACTAGAAAAATGTGAAAAATGTCAAAAAAAAAAATTATGGCCGGTGACGTCAACAGTGACATCACCTGACGTGTTAACTGCAACACCCGGTGGTGGTGGTGGTCGGGCAACAACGCTGCTGTGGTTGCTCTGCCGGTGGCTGGTGGCCGGTGGTCGATGCTGGGCTGGGCCCAGGTGGCACCAGGGTGGTCACTCCGGTTGCGCTGTGCAGGGCCCAAAAACCCTTAAAAAATAATTTTTTTTTAATTTTTTTTTACTTTTTCTCAATTTGCATGTCGTACAGCCTAGGAGGGAGAAAATCTTCCTCTGGGGTCACTGTGGCCAAAAATAGCAAACTTTATATGATTTTTGACTCTCGCGGGCCTTCTGAGTGCAATGGTGGAGTCCATTTTGGCTCAAAGTGCTCCAGAAAATAGTGCCTCCTCCAAAATGAAGGAAAAAATTCAGAGAAGCTGTGGCTTTTGTTTGCGAATCATAGCTTCAAAAACCCTCAGACCAGGTAGCAATAGGGAAGCTCTGATACAATGTAGGATTTGAGAGAAAAATCCATAGAAACCCGAAGAACACCTACATGCAAGAACCTGTCACAAAAGAGAAGCAAAAAGGGAGAAAGAGAAGAACTCAAAAGTTGCTCAAAAAGTGAGAGTGAAATTATAATCTAAATTAATTGAAAAAGAAACTACAAAGTTCAACCTATAAAGGTGAACGAAACCCTAAAATAGGAAAAGCTAGGTTTGCACATTAATAATTAATATAAATATTAATTATAATGCACCTAAGAGATAGCTTAAGTAAACTAGAGTAATAAACAACTTAATTAATTAAATCAAAGTGATCTAATTAATAAGTGTAAATAGATAATTACTCTAACACTTTCCAGTCTCAAAAACATCTAATTAGGCCCTTAATAAATCCAAATTATACTTGTGACACTTTAGCCCTTATGTCTTGTCGCCCACCAAACTCCAACATATGGGTTTACTAAAATCCTTCACTAATGGATATGGAGACTTAAAAAACAGTTGAGGCCACTTTAGTGACTTGAATACAACATTTTTGGATTGCTCAACCAAACCCAAAATCTCATTTTGATCATAGCACCCTATTAGCCCTACTAGGAGAGCACAACTTTATGCTACTTGACCAAAAAAACAAAAGAAGAATCCTTTCAAACACCCTTTAAGGGGCTACTAAACATACCTCAAATCTAGGTTTGGGTCTCACCAGATAGTCATTCAACCAGTTATGTCCTCCAACACCTTATAAGGTTAATTATGCTTGAATTCATAGCAAGTATGCTCCAACTTCTGCACCCAACCCAACGACCACTTGAAACATGCCAATCTAGTCCCCAATTCACTCCTTCAACCATTCTATGGCATCTAAACATCTCGAATTTGGAACTCAAACTCACTTTGCATTCAACTTTTCATTACTTGGACTGTCACATAGGGATGACAGTCCTCAAAAGGCACATTTGACAACCAAAACCAATTTCTCCCACTCCAGAACCTCCAAAATCCTATTACAAACTCTAAATTTGTTCATTTCTTTGAGAATGAGATTTTTCTACCAGTGGAATAAAGAGATAAAGAGCATTTTGTGACGAAACCCTGGGTGCTTAGGGTTTCAAATAGGTTTTTACAAAAGTGGTGATAACTCCCTTGATCCTTAATGAAATATTACCAAACCAATTCCAAAATAGAGCTTATTAAATATCTGTACAAGGTCGTGCCAATTAACAGATTGTAAGAAAAACATGTAAAAATAGGAAATTCTAAGCAATTTTATTAGTTTTCCTCTTCAATTTTTGAGCAATAGCTGTCCATTGATAAAATGAGGCATAAATAGCCTTACTACATCCATCCTAGCTAATTTCAACCAAAATTCAGACCATATGATTGTTGGGAGTATTAGTTGCATAATTAGACAAGAAAAGTTTTGAGCAACTTTTGCAACTACTGCCATTTCCCTATCAACTTGACTCCTATGACCTTATAACTTTTCCAATTTTCCCATTGAGGTTTACAAACATGAAAATCAGAATTTTTTCTCCCTTTCCACATTTTTTGAGCCTTTGACCAGAGTTTGACCAACTAGGTCCTGACTAGACATAACAAGCAATTTGGCATGGAAGCCTTACAAAAGTGTTTGAACAACATTGAAAATGGGTTCAATGGACCTTATTACAACAAAAAAATCCTACAATACCTAAACATCTTAAAACATCCTATTACATTTCTCATCCATGGGTGCTCCTACACCATACTCCTAGGGTGAATGAATCTCAAGTCCTTCTTGAGATTAGGTCTTCGATATTGCTCCCATGCTTCTTGATATCATTCTCATCCATCCAAGTTGCATCTTCCTCAGGTAGGTCCTTTCATTTGACTACGTACTATTTGTATGTGTTATTCCTTGTCTCCTTAACCTCCTTGGTGTCCAAGATGCATTCTATCTTCAAGGCTTGGCTAGGTGGGAGATCTTCCACCCAATCTTTAACATCTTTTGCTATATGACCTGCATCAAAACCTGCAATCACAGATGACTTATATGAAAATAATTTAGAGACATTAAAAGTTGGAGCGATTGCTATGCCTGGGGGTAGCTCTATTTCATAGGCATTATGCCCAAATTTTGTGCACTATTCTATAGGGCCCAATCTTCTTCATCATCAACTTTGTGTATCTTCCTTTAGGTAACTTTTCCTTCTTGAGATGCACCAACATTAGATCTCCAACCTTGAATTGTACATCTTGATTCCCTTATTTTCTCATCTACCCTTTCTTTATATTTGTCTGCATTGTTTTGGAGGTCCCCTTAACTTGTTTATGGATATCCCTCGTTACTACTGCAAAATCCTCACCTTGTGCACTCCTCTCTGTTCCTTATAATTTATGAGTTCCAACACTCCCCTTGGGTGCATACCATACACCACTTCAAAAGGACTCTTTCTTGTGCTCCTATTGAGAGATTTATTGTAGGCATATTCTTCTTGAGGAAAAATCACATCCCATGTTTTTCCACGCTCCTTGGTTAAACACCTCATAAGGTTTCCCAATGACCCGTTTACTACTTCAATTTAACCATTTGTTTACATATGGTATGCAGAACTGAAGGATAAGTTTATCCCTTGCTTTTTCCATAAGGTCCTCCAAAAGTGACCTACAAACTTGAAATTTGTTTCATACACAATGTTCAATGGAAATCCATGAATTCGTACAATCTATTTGAAAAAGATTCCTACAATGTGGGAGGCGTCATTAGTACATTTACAAGAGAGAAAGTGGGTCATCTTACTAAACTTGTCTACTACTACAAAAACACTATCATGGCCCCTTTGTGTTTTTGGCAAGCCAAGACAAAATCCATGCTAATACTTTCTCATGGTCTGCTTGGAATGGGAAGTGGCTGATAAAGGCCTATGTTAGAAGACACTCCCTTAGCCCTCTGACAAATTATGCAACCTTCTACAAACTTCTTGATATCAGTCTGCATCTTAGGCTATAAACAGAACCTTTTCACTTGTTCTAGGGTCTTGTCAAGATCAAAATTTCCTGCTAAGCCTCCACAGTGTTTCTCCTTCACAATATTCTCCCTCATTTAGCATTTGGGCACACATAGTTGACTGCCTTTAAACAACATGCCATTTTTTATAAGATCATAAAAATAATCAACATGACAAGAATTAGAAAAATTGCTACAAACCTCATAGATATTTTTGAAGTCTTCGTCATCTTTATATGTGTCCTTGAGGGGTTCAATGCCTATGCTCTGGAGTTACACCTCTTGTACTGTCATTACCCACTTACTGAGAGCATCTGCCACTTTTTTGGTATGTCCCTTCTTATGCTTGATTTTAAATGTGTAAGCCTTCAAGTACTCCACCTATTCCATGTGTTTATGACTCAACTTGTCCTATCCATTCAAAAATCTCAAGACATGGTTAGCAGTGTATACAAAACATTCCCTAGGAAAAAGGTAATGCCTCCATTTCTTTAGGGCCTGCACCATATCATATAGTTCCAAGTCATAAGAGGATTACTTCCTCTTTACATCATTTAGTTTCTCAAAGAAGAAAGCCACAAGCCTGTCATCCCGACTTAAAATTGCCCCTATGGCCTGATTAGTAACATCACATTCAATGGTGAAAAAATGGTAAAACAAGTATAGGATATTGTGCTACCTTTTTCTTCAAATACTCAAATCTTTTGTCTGTATCCTCAATCCAAGACAACTTATATTTTTGTCCTCCCTTGATGGTGTCAAAGATAGGTGCACATATGTGACTAAAGTTATTAATGGACTTCCTGTAAAATGTGGCTAACCCATGAAAAATCCTTACATCTCCTACTGACTTTGGAGTGGGCCAATTCAACATAACTTCTACCTTTAAAAGGTCCATTTTCATATTCCCCTTGGAGATAAAAAACCCAAGATATACAATTTCCTCCTTCATGAAGTCACACTTTTCTAGGTTGATCATTAGTTTCTCTTCATGTAGCCTTCTCAAGACCTGGTCCAAGTGCTTCAAGTTCTCCTCCCTTGACTTGTTAAACACAAGTATATCATCTAAATATACAACAACAAATTTTCCAATAAATCCTTAAATACCTCATTCATTAGGTGCATAAAGGTACTTGGAGCATTGGATAGCCCAAAGGGCATAACCATCCATTCATAAATATACAACAACAAATTTTCCAATAAATCCTTAAATACCTCATTCATTAGGTGCATAAAGGTACTTGGAGCATTGGATAGCCCAAAGGGCATAACCATCCTTCTCTCCTACCATTAGTATACTATGTCCTTCATGACTAGGATTGCTCTCCTCTACCAGTGGTGACAGCTTGTAAGTGACCCCATCCTTTTGGATTGCATATGTGTTTTGTTCCCCGTCATGCCTAGCCTTTCTATCAAACTTCCAAGGTCTGCCTACGAGAAGGTGACAAGTATCCATAAAGATGTTGTCACATAAGATATTGTCTTTATAAGCCCCTATGTTGAACTCTACACATGACTGTTCATTGACTAGCACATGTTTCCCTTTGTTTAGCCATGATAATTTATAAGGATTAGCATGAGGGGTTCTTCTCAATTTCAACTTTTGTACCATTTCTAGTGAAATGAGATTATTTATGGAACTAGATTCAATAATTACCTTGCAAACCCTACCTTGGACCTTGTAGTTGATTCTAAACAGAGCCTTCCTTTGTGGTGGGTCCTTGGTGATAGGGACTTTGAGTAATGTTCTTTTGAACATCAAGGTATCTCCAACCTTTGATGTACCATTCACCATTAGGGAAGTGACACTTTCTTCATCCTCTTGGATCAAATAGTTTCTTACTCCTCCTCCAAGGTTTCTTGAATTTTGATTCTCAGGACATTTGTTTGTAGTGTTCCCTACCTTATTACAGTTGTAATATCTACCAGTGAATGTACTTAGACCTTTTCCTGATCCTCCATAGCTGCCTCTGTCATTAGGTCTCCTTCCTTTGAAGCTCCCTACAAAACTTTTTCTCCTCCATGTTCACTATGACTTGACTCTCCTTGAATCCTCTAGGATTATCCCCTGCCTCCAAAATTGCCCTTACCCCTAAAGTTCTTTCCTCTTCCTTTGTTGTTCTACTCACTTCTCCTCTTTAGTTTTTCCTCTTCTCTCAGAGCTATTTGGAAGCATTCATCCAGAGTCCTTGGATTCAAAATATTGATTTCATCTTGTAGGATACTAAATGTTAGGCCTTTAAGGTATCTAGCCACCTTCTCTTTTTAATTCTCCATGTGCCCACAACTAATTATAAGCTTATGAAATTCTTCTTTGTATGAGGACACATCCATGTCCTTCTGCTTCAGATTTTGTAATCTCATATACACTTGCACCTCATGGTTTGTAGACAGGAATTCAGATTTGATCATACTTGTCATCCTTTCCCATGAACTGATTGTTATCTCTCAAAAATGTGCCTTGTTAAGTTTGCAGGAAACTTAACCTTTTGGAGAAACATGGAAACATTCCAAGGTTGTGGGTAACCTATGGCTGGAATGAATCTCCGGGTTCTAGGCCGGCTTCCTATATGATGATCACCTGTTTGCTTCCTGAAAGACTGAAAACTGATGGGGAAAACGGATAGAAGGATTGCATGAAACGTAAACAACTGAAATGAAATCTAAACTAAGGTGATCCACCAAATTTGACATGAAAACATAACACACAGAAGATTAAGCCCTGGGTCAACTAACTGAATTGGAGGTAAAACACAAATCTCTTGTATAGGCATGCATAAATATTTCATAACAAGGTCATGATTAAACATGTTAAGAGGAAAGACTTCACAGTTAACAACTCAAAAGTAAGACACCAGTTACAACCTGCAAGCAAACATACTCTTCTGCAAGTAGATGCTACAAATGGGACATGATTAAAAGGAAATAAAATCATTCACAATTAACCCATCAACCATCTACAACACATACAAACAAGCAAAAAAGAGACAAGGCTGACACAATTCAATAAATTGGTTCCAAGAACTTCAAACTCTGCATATTATTTCTCACAATGAGTTACAGACTTCTGCACAAAATACACCAAGGATAGAGAAAATGTCACAAAGCATGCCTTCCTGCATAATCAGAACTTGTTACAAATGAGTCCTCAACTCATATTTATACTTTTTCAGTCAACTGCATTTTGGAGAGCAATAACTTCTGGATCGGATTTTGGCCTGTCCAGCCACTGTTTAGCCCTTTAAAAGTCTTACAAAAATGCAACTTGGTGACCCAAAAGTCATGCCCAAAAAATATCAACATAAATACTCCTTCTCAGAAGCAGTCTTATCCCTCTAGAAGAGTCACAAAAGTCTCTGAAATGCAATAACTTTTCTGCAAACTTTAACAACTGCAACCTCTGATCTTTTTAAAAATCTAATCTTTCCATCTGTAAAATATCTGATTTAGATCGTCTGAGAACAATCTGATCTCTCTGTCTCTGAAAAAATCTGATCTTTCCCCTTGACTGTCTTACTTTCACTTTCGGCGAGTGAGCGACGAGCCTTCTTTAAACTTCATTTCATGTCAGTCGCATACTCGCAGTCTTTTATGCTCTACTCCTGTCCTTTGCATGAGTGAGCGATGCTATCTTTCCTTTCCTTAGTCGCAAGCTCGCGAGTTGATTCTCTATTTCACCTGAGTCTCTGCGACTGAGCACCTATGCGTCTTACTCTTCATCTATTCCTTCATCACACACTCGCGAGCTCTTTAAACCAGCCTTTGGATTCTAAGCGACTGAGCGACATCCATTTTCTTAATGCATATTCTATTTGTCGCATACTCGCTCACCTTTTCCTTCAGCTTTCATCTCATGCGCGAGTGGGCGATGACATCCATCTTTAACTTGTCGCACACTCGGGAGCTGTTATGATTTTTGAGAAACACTTGTGCGACAGAGCGATGAGTCCCATTTTTAGCTTGTCCCACACTCGCGAGCTATTTTTTGATTACCTTTATTGATGGGCGACTGAGCAATGAGCCTCCTCCTTTGCTCGTCGCACACTCGTGAACTCTTTTCCTTTTATCTGAGATGATCAGCGACTGCGCGATAGTGCTTCTCCCTTTAACTCGTCACAGACTCGCGGGCTGATCTACCTTCATCCTTCATTATTGGCGAGTGAGCGATGAGTTCCCCTTTTAGCTTGTCGCACACTCGCGAGCTCTATCCTATTTTCCTCAAAGCCTTAGCGATTGAGCGAGACATTGAATGGTCTCTTTGGTGGCTCGGTCGCAGACCTTTATAGCCTTTGAAAAATGCCTACGCGACTCAGCGATGCATCCCCTTCTATAGCTCGTCGCATACTCACGAGTTGATATCCCTTCATCTCTACTGACTGGCGACTGCGTGATGAGTTCCCCTTTTAGCTCGACGCACACTCGCGAGCTCCTTCTCTTCCATGCTCCGTGGACTTGCAGAAAAATAGGAAACAGTGGGCATTTCCTTGCTTGTGGAAAATCTCTCTATGGGTGCGAATTCTGCCACATGTGAAAAACCTTCTCTCTTTTTGCCTTTTCAGAAAATCACCCGAGAGGTGCGAAACCCGCAAGCCTTTGCAAAAAATTACCTCCGCAGGTAGAATTCCGCAACAAGGCAAAAATTCCTTCTCTTTTTCGCCCTTTTCGGAAAATTACCTTCTTAGGTAGAATTTCGCCTCTTCTTTTCTGCCTTTGCGGAAAATTACCTGAGAGGTGCGAAACCCGCACATGTGAAAAACCTTCTCTTTTTACCTTTTCAAAAAATCACCCTCGCAGGTAGAAATCTGCCACGGAGAATCAGAAAATCAATTCTCCGCAAGCCTTTGCAGAAAATCTCTTTAGCAGGTAGAATTCTGCCAGCCTTTGCAGGTAGAATTCCGCAACAAGAAGAAGATGACTTTTGAAATCCCACAAGCCTTTGCAGAAAATTACCTTTGCAGGTAGAATTCCGCCAAGGACCTTGGTACCGAAAATCGGTAACATTTTTGGCGACATCTGCAAAATGTTTGCCTGCTAAACATCAAGAACCAGTAGCCTTAACTATCCATTGGGCATGGAGTCATTAAGAAAACATACTGGGAACCTGAATTCAACCTGCAAAACTGATCCAACCTTCTGAACTGACTGAAGATGGACGCATGAGTTGTGATAGGAAAATATGGCGCTTCACTTGTAACTTCTGAATGATTGAGAACCCTTCTGAGAACCTCTGAAAACTAGAAAACTGAAACCAAACTAACTAACTGGAGAACTGCCAACCGAAAACACTATTGTAGCTCATGATATTCATATGAAGGAAATGCTTATGATATGAGATAGTGGAGTACACTCCTATCTTCTGTTATAGATCCTTTCTTTATACCAGTATGATGAATTTCAACATTGCTTTCTTCTTATTACTCTGACCACACAGAAAGCAAACTAACTACCAACTGACTGTGCAACCAGCACTTAGAGGAAAACAAAACTACCTAACCTACCCTAGTTTAACCAGCATAGAAGCCTGGTCAAACAAATCCATTTACAGGTTCTGAGAAATATCTGCCTTTTCTCCTCAGTTTGCATAGGAAAACATACTCAACAGCAGCAAGGAATACATGAAACATAAGCAGATGACCCAAAAGTTGATACACCATGTCTTGAAAGATATAGGCGAATGTATTCACCTTATTAGTTTGATCAAATGCATTATTAGCCAAGGATGGAGGAATGAGTCAAAATTTCTCTGACTCAGCTACAAATGCGTCCTTAGCTTCATCTTTTAATGGAGAATCATGTTTAGCTACTTGAACAGCTACTCCTTCATTATTGGCTTCCATTCTTGCCAAATGCCTGATGGGGCAGCCTCTAGAGATGACAAACTTAGGGCTTACTCTACTAGCTCCCTATTGTTGTTCATAATGACTTCCTTGCATAAGTGCTTGCCATGCCAATTCCTCCTTCTCAGTTAGAGGCCCACCATCTTCTGTCAGGACCTCCAATAGATTATCTGAGCTATCAACCGGTGAAAGATTCTCAGCACGCGGCTCAAACTTCAGCTTAGGCACAAGATCTTTAGGAGTGATTTCCAAAACATGGCTCTCTTCAATAGGCTCACACTCTGAATTTCCAACAATAAGATTTTCACAGAAATCTTTGATAATACTGTCAAAACACTCCTCTGCTAAGATCTCGTCACCCTCCATATCTTGAGTGGATACTTTGCCAAGTGTAGCCCCATCATTGATGTCCTTCTATTGCAAAGTGTGGATGGATATGTTGCGAATATCAGTACTCTCCTCTTGTTCCATAAATAGGGGTAACTCATCAAAGAAAAACATGACGGTTTCCTTTTGATGATTAGTCTCCTTCTCTACAGCCAATAAAGTGTGCTCATTATCCTGGTCAATAAACATAGGCAACTCAGCAAACAAATCTGATACTCCTTGCTCAGCAGCTTTAAATTGCTCAAAAACTTGCTGCCTCAACTGGTGATGTTCTTTCACAGCTATTTCTCCATTGTCTGGTACTGAATGAGCAGTAGTGTCCTCATTCTCAGTCTCTTGACTTTGAACTGGCTCACATGGGGTATCCTTTACAAGGTTTGGCATTCGAAAGTCAGGATGCTAAGTCCACAAAAGCCTCCATGGTTGTTGTATGTTTTGAATATTTGTGGGCTCTTGACATGGCTGAACATGTGGACTAATGAGGTGGCTTGATTGTTTATGCTCACTCGAAGACTCTTGTAGGGGTTTCTCTATTTCTTCTGCAGGACTATGACCCCTAAAACTGGGAATCTAAGGCTTGGAAATCTTCATTGTAGATTGAGAGGAAACTCCTAACATGAAATTTGGAATTACAAGTTTAGGAACTTCCTTATTGGCAAGCTACACTGGGACACAAGAAGCCGCTTGAGCCTCTAGTTCTTGTAATCGCGTGATCAACAACCTCATTTGCTCTTCTTTAAGTGCAACTTGCTCAGCAAGTAATTCCTCATCATGTCTTTGAGCCTCTATTTCCTGTTGTTGAGTATGATCTTGATAAGCAAGCTCCTCTTGCTGCATGTAGTACTTTTCTTCCTAATCCAAGGCCCTCATCTATGCTTGAAAGTTTTCCAAAAGTTCATCTAAATTCATGCTTACAACATG
This sequence comes from Thuja plicata, assembly GCA_018584345.1. Taxonomy (NCBI): domain Eukaryota; kingdom Viridiplantae; phylum Streptophyta; class Pinopsida; order Cupressales; family Cupressaceae; genus Thuja; species Thuja plicata. Next base: position 1,595,199 of record MU226572.1, on the reverse strand, counting down.
CTGGGATTGGTTCTGCAAATCATAATGATAGCTAGGAACAAAATGGCTATCTTGTGGGTGTTGATAGGCATGCTGCCAAACAATTGGAGTAGGGGTGGGTGGGTGGTATGCATATGGGATTTGTTGGCTACTTGCTGCTATA
>MU226572.1:1576317-1593902 GCA_018584345.1 Thuja plicata | reverse complement strand
TAACTTCTGGATCGGATTTTGGCCTGTCCAGCCACTGTTTAGCCCTTTAAAAGTCTTACAAAAATGCAACTTGGTGACCCAAAAGTCATGCCCAAAAAATATCAACATAAATACTCCTTCTCAGAAGTAGTCTTATCCCTCTAGAAGAGTCACAAAAGTCTCTGAAATGCAATAAATTTTCTGCAGACTTTAACAACTGCAACCTCTGATCTTTTTAAAAATCTAATCTTTCCATCTGTAAAATATTTGATTTAGATTGTCTGAGAACAATCTGATCTCTCTGTCTCTGAAAAAATCTGATCTTTCCCCTTGAATGTCTTACTTTCACTTTTGGCGAGTGAGCGACGAGCCTTCTTTAAAGTTCATTTCATGTCAGTCGCATACTCACAATCTTTTATGCTCTGCTCCTGTCCTTTGCACGAGTGAGTGATGCTATCTTTCCTTTCCTTAGTCGCAAGCTCGCAAGTTGATTCTCTATTTCACCTGAGTCTCTGTGACTGAGCGCCTATGCGTCTTACTCTTCATCTATTCCTTCATCGCACACTCATGAGCTCTTTAAACTAGCCTTTGGATTCTGAGCAATTGAGCGGCATCCATTTTCTTAATGCATATTCTGTTCGTCGCATACTCGCTCACCTTTTCCTTCAGCTTTCATCTCATGCGCGAGTGGGCGATGACATCCATCTTTAACTTGTCGCACACTCGCGAGCTGTTATGATTTTTGAGAAACACTTGTGCGACAGAGCGATGAGTCCCATTTTTAGCTCGTCACACACTCGCGAGCTATTTTTTGATTACCTTTATTGACGGGCGACTGAGCGATGAGCCTCCTCCTTTGCTTGTCACACACTCGTGAACTCTTTTCCTTTTATCTGAGTTGATCGACGACTACGCGATAGTGCTTCTCCCTTTAACTCGTCGCAGACTCGCGGGCTGATCTGCCTTCATCCTTCATTATTGGCGAGTGAGCGATGAGTTCCCCTTTTATCTCGTCACACACTCGCGAGCTCTTTCCTATTTTCCTCAAAGCCTTAGCGATTGAGCGAGACGTTGAATGGTCTCTTTGGTGGCTCGGTCGCAGACCTTTATAGCCTTTGAAAAATGCCTACGTGATTCAGTGATGCATCCCCTTCTATAGCTCATCGCATACTCGCGAGTTGATATCCTTTCATCTCTACTAATTGGCGACTGCGCGATGAGTTCCCCTTTTAGCTCGCCGCACACTCGCGAGCTCCTTCTCTTCCATGCTCCGTGGACTTGTGGAAAAATAGGAAATAGTGGGCATTTCCTTGCTTGCAGAAAATCTCTCTATGGGTGCGAATTCCGCCACATGTGAAAAACCTTCTCTCTTTTTGCCTTTTTAGAAAATCACCCGAGAGGTGCGAAACCCGCAATCCTTTGCGGAAAATTACCTCCGCAGGTAGAATTTTGCAACAAGGCAAAAATTCCTTCTCTTTTTTTCCCTTTTCAAAAAATTACCTTCTTAGGTAGAATTCTGCCTCTTCTTTTCTACCTTTGTGGAAAATTACCTGAGAGGTGCAAAACCCGCACATGTGAAAAACCTTCTCTTTTTACCTTTTTGGAAAATCACCCTCGCAGGTAGAAATCCGCCACGGAGAATCAGAAAATCAATTCTCTGCAAGCCTTTCCGGAAAATCTCTTTAGCAGGTAGAATTCCGCCAGCCTTTGCGGAAAATTACCTTTGCAGGTAGAGTTCCACAACAAGAAGAAGATGACTTTCGAAATCCCGCAAGCCTTTGCTGAAAATTACCTTTGCAGGTAGAATTCCGCCAAGGACCTTGGTACCAAAAATTGGTAACACTGATCATACTCTTTCCAACCTCCACCCTCTCTCATCAACATGTACCTCTTCCTCTTGATCTTCTCCTTGAGGATTCTCATCCTCCTCCTCTTATTCTTCAGAGTCATCATCATCCCTTCTTCCTTTTCTCTTTCATTTTTCTCTCTCCTCATCCAACATGGCTTTGAACTTCTCTTCCATCTCTTGGAATTTATTTGCCACTTCTGTAGTCATCCCTTTTAGAGGCATTGTGTTATAATCTCCCTCAATCTCACCTTCCAACATACACCAAGTTCTCCTTCGCAACAATTAGACTTGCTCTAATACTAATATGATGCAGAGGTGTTTGATAGCCGCAAGAAACACCCATAAGGTTACTTGAACTCAAGGTTGAATAACCGAAAACTCCTTAGGATACATTTTTCTATGGACCCAATACCTTTATTCAAACCTCTACATAGGAGAGACATAACGTCTCAAGTTGGAACAAGATATAACATATGAAGTGATTACAAACTTTCAAGTCTCAAAAAAATCTAATCAAACCCTTAACAAATCCAACTTATGTCATTGACACTTTAGCCCTTGTGTCTTGTCACCCACCAAACTCTCCTATAGCACACCAAACTCCAACATATGGACTTAATACAATCCTTCACTAGTGGATATGGATACTTACAAAATATTTGAGGCCACTTTAGTGACTTGAATACAATATGTTTGGACTGCTCAACCAAACCCAAAATCTTATTTTCATCATAGCACCCTATTAGCCCTATTAGGTCTATTAGGCCTATTCATGGAGCTTTTAGAGCACAAATTTCTGCTACTTGGCCAAAAAGACAAAATAATAACCCTTTTAGACACCCTTAATGGGGTTACTAAACATACCTCAAATCTAGGTTTGGGTCTCACGAGATGGTCATTCAACTAGGTTTGTCCTCCAAGGCCTAATAGGGCTAATTAGGCTTGAATTCACAACAAGTACACTCCAACTTCCACACCCGACCCAACCACCACCTGAAACATGTCAATATAGTCCCCAATCCACTCCTTCCACCATTCTATAGTGTCTAAACCTCTCAAATTTGGCACTCAAACTCACTTTGCATTCAATTTTTCATTACTTAGACTGTCACATAGGGATGACAGTCCTCAAAAGGCACATTTGACAACCAAAACCAATTTCCCCCAATCCAAAACCTCCAAAATCATGTTCTGAACTCTAAATCCTTTCATTTCATTGAGAAAGATATTTTTCTAGTGGTGGAATGAAGAGATAAAGAGCATTTTGTGACAAAACCCTATGTGCTTAGGGTTTCAGATATGTTTTCACAAAAGTGCTAATAAATCCCTTGATCCTTGATGAAATATTACCAAACCAATGCCAAAAGAGAGATTAGTCACCTACCTGAACATCCACATAAGTTTTAGATGGCTATTAATCCATACAAGGTCGTGCCAATTAATTGATTGCAAGAAAAACATGTAAAAGTAGGAAATTCTGAGTAATTTTATTGGTTTTTCTCTTCAATTCTTCAACAACAGTTGTCCATCGACCAAATGAGAAACAAATAGTTTTATTACATCCTTCCCAACCAATTTCAACCAAAATTAAAACTATATGACCATTGGGAGAAATAGTAATTAGATAAGAAAAATTGCAAAAGTTGCTTGAGCAACTTTTACAACTTTTTCAACTCCTTTCATTTCCCTATCAACTTGACTCCTATGATCGTATAAATTTTCCAATTCTCCCATTGAGGATTACAAACATGAAAATCAACATTTTTGCTCTCTTTCCAAATATTTTGAGCCTTTGGCTAGAGTTTGACCAACTAGGTCCTAACTAGACCTCAAACTCTTCACCCTCTTTAGATATGACCCTGCGATCCAACAAGAAGGGGGCCAAAGGTAAATCTTAATGTGGGATGGTCTTTGGTTTGGGTTGGGATTCTTGTTCCTGGATTAGATCTTGTAACCATTTTCTTCTTCATTCTTGGAATCCTCCAAATCATTCTGGCTCACCATTAAATGCATTCTTATCCTTGTTTCTATCATCTGTTATGCTTGGCAACTAACTCTCGGTTCGGTGACTAACATGCACTACTCGGTACCTCAATGTCTCAGTGTCCTAACCAACTTAGATAAACCTTTACTGACAGACTTCTTTCTACTTGGTAACTTAACTCTTTAGTCTCACCGACTTGTCCAATCTGCTTTACCGACTTGATAAAGTAGAAAACAATTATCTCAATATGAACTTATCATTGTCTGATCTTTATCTATTGCCCAATTAAATCAACTCTGAAAGATATGGAAATTCAATATGAACCAAAAATTAATTGATTGACATTAATTAAAGAATAACAACTAATCTAATCCTTTCTACAAACTTGTATACCTCTAATCTTAATCTTCTTCATCATCCCCATTAGTTGAGTAACAATATCCCTCTTTGGCATTGATGGAAACACTGTCAATTGATGATGGCATACTCTAAGATCTCTGTTCTTTCTTTACTCCCTCTGAGATTTTTGTTCTTGTTTTCCCTTTGTGTTCATTCTCTCTTAACATCTTTATGGATATTCTCTTTTTTTGTTCTTTCTTATTCTCCCTCTTTCTCTATATGCATCAATTATTCATTCTCCCTCTTTGACAACAATGCCAAAGGTTCATACTCCCAAAAAATTGTTCAACAAGTGGATCATACTTTGCATGTAGTGGTAACTCATTGCATACATAATTACTTTTCACAACTTTAGGCAACACCTAAAGTATGAACACTAGCATCAACTCATAAAAATAGATATTCTATTGAGTCCTAGAATTGATGCAGCATGCATCATGCTCTAGTGAATGTTGGATAGGGGTAGGACCCCTAATTCCTCGAAGATAATCAAAAGAATCCTTTGGTAGTGGCTTAGTGAATATATCTGCTAATTTCCCATTTGAGTTCACATACTCCAACATCATGTGCTTATCTTGAAATTTCTCTCTCAATTAATGATAATTGATAGAAATGCGCTTGGTCTTAGAATGCATGACCATATTCTTTGATATGTTTATAACACTTGTATTATCACAAAAAATAGTAACTGGATCAGTAATCTCCTCTTGCATACCTTCAAGTAGATGTCTGATCCATACAATGTTTGCACAATTCATAGGTGCAGCAACATATGTAGCCTTGATAGTAGACTGTGATATACAACTTTGTTTCTTACTCAGCCATGTTACTAATCTTTCTCCTAAAAAGAAAGCTCCTCCACTTGTACTTTTTCTATCATCAATGTTTCTGGCCCGATCAACATCAGTATAGACCTTCAATTCAAAAGTTCCTCCTTTCTTTTATAGTAGACCCAAGTCCTCGGTTCCTTTTAGATATCTAAATATCCTTTTAACTGCAAACTAATGTGATTCCTTTGGATCAGCAGACAATCTTGCAAAAATACCAACTACATGAGCTATATCAGGTCTTCTATGTACAACATATTGTAGCTTACCAATCATTGATCAGTAGAGAGTCTCATTAACTTCCTTTAACTCATCTTCTTTTGATAACTTGCAACTAGTGACCATCAGTGTACCAACCAATCTTGAGTCTTCCATCCCTAAAGTTTGTAGGATCTCCTTGATGTACTTTGATTGTGTAATATAGATCCTATCCTTTACTTGTTGAATATGTAGTCCAAGAAAGAATTTTATCTCCCCTATCATTGACATCTCAAATTCCTTTCTCATTTCTTCAACAAAAGATCTGCATCATGTGTTATTGCCTCCAAAAATAATATCATCAACAAATATCTTAGCAATCAAAATCTTATTATCACAATCACATTTCAAATACACATTACTATTATCACTAGTTCTTTTAAATCCAATCTTGATTAGATATGCATGTAATCTTTCATACCAAGCTCGAGGTACTTGTTTCAAACCATATAATGCCTTGTGTAGTTTGCATACCATGTCCTTGTTAGTATTCTCAACAAATCCTTCAGGTTGTTCTATATAAAATTCTTCTTTAAGAATACCATTAAGAAATGCAGACTTGACATCCATCTGATAGAATTTAAATCCTTTTTAAGCTACATATGCTATTATAATTCTAACTCCTTCTAATCTAGCAACAAGTGCAAAAGTTTCACTGTAGTCATTTCCTTCTTCTTGTGCATACCCCTTGCAAGCTAGTCTTGCTTTGTTTTTTTATTACATCTCCATGCTCATTCAATTTATTTCTAAAAATCCACTTTGTACCAATAACATTTTTATCTATAGGTCTCGGTACTAAAGTCCATGTGTTATTCTTTACAATTTGACCTATCTCTTCTTTCATAGCTTTAACCTAGTCTTCATTTTCCAATGCATCCTTTACTCTTCTTGGTTCTAATTCATAAATTAAGCATGTATTGTCTCTTACCTTGCTTCTTATCATAATTCCATCATCCTTGTCTCTAATTATCTTGCTCGGTGAGTGGTTACTCCTCACATACTTGGCTAGAACAAGATCGGTAGTCGGTGGAACTTCATTTCCATCATTTGATTGTAGTTCTCTCTATTCAACTTTTTCCTTCTGAACATGTTGATCTCCACCATGTACCAATTCAATCTTATCCCACATCTTCTTTGTTGTATAACAATCTTTAAGGTCGTTAAACTCCAAATCAATGAGAGTAGATGATATCTCAATCATGACTTGTGTGTGGTCTTGTCTTTCTATTATCTTCTCAAGTGTCAAAGTTACAAATGCCAGTGGTGAATACTCATTGTCAAGATAGTATAGTGCATACTCTCCAATCCCAGATAGGTGAAACCTCATTCTATTTTTCCATGTAGAGAAGTTATCCTTATTCAACTTTGGTGCCTCCCTCTTATACATCTTCAGATCTTTAAGTCAAATAATTTAAACTTATATCTTAGAGTACTTAGCTCTGATACCAATTGTTGGATTACTAAGAGGGAGGGGTGAATCAGAAAACTATGATACTTTAAACTTTAAAACTCAACTATGATTCAACTCAGTAGGATAAACAACAACAGTAAACAAATCACCAAATAACTTCAATAAATCAAACAATAACTTGCATAAACAGTAAATATCATGCACATGAAACATTCAACACATTTAACACCATATTTAATGAGAAAACCCAATTTGGGAAAAACCTCTGTTGGAATTGTCACCCACAAATGAAAATACTCTTCTGAAGTATGCTCGGTTAAAATCCAATACTACTAAAGATTAAACTACACAGTTATATGTGACTCTGTAAGGGGATTTACCTCAGAACCATTAAGATATTCACCCTATTAGGAGTGGCCTACTTAGAGGGCTTTGAACACTCTTTTAGAATGTCACCTTTCTCAAGGATTTTATAATAAGACTGTTAAGTCCACTCGGTTAAGATATTTCTCTGTTACAAATGAAAATAAGAAACAATGTATAAAATGATCTGTAAAATTGTAAATACCTCTTGCTTGATTAGATCCCTTATGTTCTCTTTGACTACTAGCATCAATACTTCATATGTCTCTGCTCTAGACTCAAATTTTCACCTATTTTCTCTTCATTGCATCACTCGGTAGCACTTCAACTTGCCAGCTCTTTGTTATTCGAATTCATCCTTTAAATATACTCTATTTTTGCCTCTTAATCTCCTTGATTAGGTTTTACTTCAATCACGATCAGCCATTAGATAAAAAATTTGAACTGATTCAGTGAACTTGAAACTCGGTTAGACTCTTTGGCATCACCTGGGAACTTGCAGTTTTCTTGGAAATAAAAACTTCACTTTTACCGCTTAATCTATACCATAGATCTATTCCTTGAATTTTCACATGTGTAGATCTTGTAACCAACTTCTTCTTCATTTTTTGAATCCTCCAGATCGATGTGGCTTGCCATTATATGCATTCTTATCCTTGTTTCTATCATCTGTTATGCTCAACAACTAACTCTCAGTTCGGTGACTAACATGCACTTCTCGGTGTCTCAATATCTCGGTGTCCTGACCGACTTACATAACCCTTTACTAAAAGACTTATTTATGCTCGGTAACTTAACTCTTTAGTCTTACCGACTTGCCCAATCTTCTTTACCGAATTGATAAAGCATAAAACAATTATCTCAATATGAACTTATCATTGTTTGATCTTTATCTATTGCCCAATTAAATCAACTCCAAAAGATATGGAAATTCAATATGAACCATAAATAAATTGCTTGACATCAATGAAAAAAAAACAAATGATCTAATCCTTTCTACAAACTTCTAATCCTTTCTACAAACTTGTATAAATCTAATCTCGATCTTCATCATCATCTCCATCAGTTGAGTAACACTTTGTGTTTTCATGTAGTTCTTCTTGAGCTTTGATTGGTCTAGGTTGAGGGAGCTTGCTGTCAAAACCCTCATTTTGGTCTTGGTCTCTTCCATATTGTGGGCTTTCTTTGAATATCTTTTGTGTCTTTATGTACAAGGTTTTGAGGACCCATCAAAACCTATTTTTTCCCTTAATCCAAAAAATTACAAATGGGTCCATTGGACCTTATTACAGCATAAACTAAAATCATACAATACCCCTAAACATCCTACAACATCATATTACATTTCTTGTCCATGGGTGATCCCACACCATTAAGATAGCATACACGACATCATATTACATTCCTTGTCCATGGGTGCTCCCGCACCATTAAGGTAGCATATACAGACACACAAAAATATAGAATAACTAAACACATAAGATATATATAGTCAAAGTTTACTTGCAGAACATGAGTATCACTAGAAAACATACGGTACGACCAAGCATGACTATGATATTCTTTCAATAATATTATTTCCAACATATATGGAGGACATTGAAGATATTTTGGATCAATTTAATAAAGTCCCTTCTTGTCATAGAAACATCAAGCAACTGTAGTAATGCTAAAAAACTAAACTCAACATGGGACTAAAATACCAAACTAGTCAAACCAAATGAGCTACAAGAGTATAAGATATTCTAAATCATATCCACAAAAGAAAATTCCATAATGTTTCTTACAATTCATACCTTTCCTTACCAACATGTTTATCACTAATACTTCAACCTTTCAACAAGTTTGACATCAATGACAACCAACATGCTATATTTGTAACAATCTTCCCTTTTTTCATTGATGGAAACACATGTGAAATTCAACAAAAATGTCTCCCCCTTTGACATCAAGGACAAAGGGTAACATGTCAAGCTTAAATCATACCAAACTCTATTTCTCCCCTCAAGAATAATTGCATGCATCAGTCAAAGATAAAGATTTGAATTCCCCCTAAAAAATATGCATCACTTCTTTGCATCTCTAGCAGGTAGGTGGGGAAATGGTCCCCTTAACTTCTCCATAATATATCCAAATGTATCCTTTGGTAATGTATTTTGTTAAAATGTCTTCAATATATTCTTTTGTAGAAAGATATTCCAAACTAACTTCTTTCTATACAACTTTTTCTCTTAAGAAATGATACCAGATCAAAACAAATGTGGTCCTTACATGCATCACTAGATTCTTTGAAATGTTTATAGCACTTTTATTGTCACATATCATAGGGACACAATGATTATACATTACCTTGATATCACTAAGTAACTACTTCATCCACATGACCTGAATGCAACAAGATGTTGCAACAATATAATCCAATTCTGCAGTAGACAAGGATATTGAGCATGTTTCTTACTCATCCAAGAGACCTATCTATTTCAGAAGAAGAGTGCTCCTCCACTTATAATTTTTTTTCATCAATACTTCTAGCTCAATGAACATTTGTGTAATCTCTAATGTAGTTCCTTCTGTGATTGCATTCTATTCCATGATGATTTTTGATCTTAGATATACTCTTATTATGTTATTTTAACTATATGCATGATCAAATGCATATTCAATGATAGTTATTATTTTGGTTGCCAGTATCTTGCTATGATAGATGGTTAGATTATGTTGTTATTTTGGTTTGATCATATCTGCATGATTATGTTATTTATGTGACATGATGTCTTATGATGATATCTAGTATACTTTTGCATTCACGACTACTGATTATGTTATCAAGACAAATTTATTTGACTTATTTATATATTGTGCCTTATATGTTGTTGGGTAATTCAGTTCTTTACTTTCACTTATTTATGATCGTATTGTTGTAAAATTATTTATTTAAATGCTTTATATTTAAATGAAATATTTAGATTAAAACACAATTTTAATTCAAATGATATGATGTTCACTACTACATTCGTAGAATTGCTATCTATTATGCCCTTTGTGCTTATACAAAGTGAGATGAAGCCATAGTTATGTTAGTTCCTTTTCTTGTTGATCTTTGTATACCTGCAGCTCAGGTATGTTCTTCTATAGACCCATGCACTGATTCAACAAGGAGAATAAGTAACATTCAACAAGGTCCTAAAACCTTCTACACTTTGAGCTCCATAGACTCAGGTGGGCACTACCTATCTTCTTCCCTCAAACTATAATACCCTCATAAGCAGACAATAATGGTGGATGTAGTATAAAAAATGTAAATGGTAACATTTTTTATAAAATTGGATGAGAACCACAAATCTAACATATCAGACCAGTTCCCTATTCAGTGGGTATGGAGTCACTTTAAATACAAAGACTCTCAACAACAACATTCATCAAATGTAAATCCTGCAAATGATCACTGAACTTGACTATGCCTTACATACTCAATTCACACTTTCTAGAAGTAGATGTAATTATCCAATTGACTTCAACTCTTTACTCACTAAAATTGTTTAAGGATGTTTAATTCTCTCTTAAAGAAACCCTAAAGCAATTAGACCCTCTGCCTTACAAAGTGATGGATTGATAGTCCGTAACAAGAGACCCAAATGAGTACAAGAAACTGAAATAAAGACGTTACAATTCAATATGAAATCACAAAATGAAAGAAAATATAGACAAATCTCATTGATAAAACATTTAAGCATGAAAAATCAGAGCCAAAAGACCACTAATAGTCTTAGTTTAACATGTAGAGCTCACAAGCCTTGTTGTGGGATAACATTCCCATCCCTTACAACAATACAAAAAACCCTAGATATACCTCTAATGAAACCACGAGTCTAGACTGCCTTAGGGCACAAGGAAACCCTAAAACACAACCACCACGACTTGAGAAACATACTATCATTAAGCTAGATTAGACAAAGAGCCAAGAAATTATAAAAATTTACAGAATCAGATCAAACCCTGGAGTGCCACCAAGAAACATTAATGAAGCTCCAAAATATCAGAAATTTGATCAATTAGGCACCCTACAGCCTCAATAAATCGACCCAAAAGATCAAATTGCACACATTAATGCCTCTACAACCGAGAAAGTAGCGCCATAGTAAAACACCCCTGAGAAACAAATTTAAAATTCAAATATTTGATTTGTAACAGCTACAGGTGGCACGGAAAAAAGCATTGATGACCGACATTTGAACCTTTATCAACTTTAAAAGTGAGTCATCGATCTTCCTTTAATTACCTAGGCACTTAGATCAGATCCTACCAAGTGTTGCACAGGCGCAATGGATTAAAGATTATGTATCTATCATCTTCTCTTTGAAGCTTTACGCTAGCCGTCAGATTCATCTAATGTGATTGCTCATTAAATTTCCTCAGCGCTGAGCCAAACCCACGTTGTACATGTGGCACAAAGGCATAATGCCTTGAACTGTTAATCTAACCGCATCTTGTCTTTGAGGCTTCATGCCAACCACATGATCTTCTAAGACTTGACCACTAGATAACCAATCACAAACAGGCCCAAGACCTGACAACTTTCTACATGTCGACACAGTGTGATACCTCAAATGCTAAAAAGCTTTATTTCTGCGATCAAGGGAAAGCAATAGCCATAGATCTTCTCGCATTTGCACAACCTTTATCCGCCCTTGAAAACCCAAAATTGATGATATCAACAATGCTACGTGGTGAAAGGGCGTGATTCCTTAAACCAAAAAGAACTTTATCTGGCGCTTTAAGGAAAAGTGACAGTCGTTGATGAATTTAAAACTGATGGAGCATTAACATCGCCGAAGACCAAATGGAAAAGAGGCCCCGTGAAGATCAGAGGATGACACACGACAATTTGTAACATTGCCTTGATGAATAAAGAGCTTCATCTTGTGCTTTAAGGCAAAGTGACAACCCTAAGATCAAAGCAACATGCTCAGTAGATGTAAAGTATAAAATACATCGGGAAACAAACTTAGGACATAGGGAAATACTAAAATGAACCCTGCTGAGATTTAGGAAAAATAAGAGGGATGACCCTACTAAGACATGAAAGAAAAAGACCCATGGGCTAAAAATATTTTAAGTGACCTAAAAAGGTAACTTTGTTTTATAACGTGAGCCAAAAACCTAAGGTTTTCCATCAACGACTAGAAATTTGAATGTAAGGCCTAAGGAGATAGCAAGACTTAGCAGGGTTTTCATTATTTAGACTAGAATTTCTTCAAGATTTTAATAGTGCTAACATAGGCTCTGACTGGGGAAGGTTGAATGGAAGTTCAACACTAGAAAACCAACACTTTGGTGTGTAGACCAACACAAAAAATGAGACCCCACAACAGACAGACCTAAAGTAGGAAAAAGCAGGAAATGTTTTACAAATATATACATTGTTGTGCATGATCAAAGACTCAGGAAAAGGATGGCTTCAAGAACTGCACATGCACAGGAAGATCCTTCATCTCACCAGTAGGACTTTGCAAGAAATAGAAATCTTTTCCATGTAAATCATGCACAACAAATGGTCCTAACCATAAGGACTCAAACTTGCCATGCTTTCCTTTTTCCTCTAACCTTGCATTCCATTGGAGCACCATGTCATTCACCTAAAATTTTCTTTTTGATGCTCTCTTATCAAATAAATACTTAGATTGCTGTTGGATCTTTTGATTATGCAATTGTGCTTCATTTCTGGTCTCATCCAGCTGTACCAACTGCAACATTTTGTTCTACATTGGCTCAGTCACTTTTATGTCCTCATCTTGGATGAACTTGTAGACTGGTTACAAATTTTTTAATGTAAACCTAGCATGTGTTCCATAAACCAGTTCAAAAGGAGATACACCTATAATTCTTTTCATTGTTACCCTATCAGCCCAAAAAGCCAACTTAAGCTTTGAATTCTAAGAATTCTTATTCTTTTCTAGTGTTCTTTTGATAATATTCATGATGCTCTTGTTGTTGGATTTTGCTTGCTCATTCTCCTATGGATGATATGGTGAAGAATATGAAATCGCAATACCATACTGATCACAAAATTCTATGAATTCTTGAGACCTAAAGCACATAGCATTATCCATCACTATCTTGATGGGAACACCAAACCTAGTCAAGATGTTATCTATAAAAAAATCAATGACCACTCTACCGGTTTCCCTCTTGGTTGGTGTAGCCTCAACCCATTTTGTAAAATAGTCTTTGGCAACAAGGATCCAACTGTGACCCCCACTAGACTTCTCTAAAAATTCACCAATAAAATCAATGCCCCATTGGGAAAAATGGACTTCAACTGAGATTGAATTCAAAGACAAAGCCCCTGAATACACTAGCTTCTTTGAAAATAGTTGACAAGCCTCAAACTTCTACATAAACTAATGAGTATCCTTGAACAAACAAGGCCAATAATAACCATCTCTAATTTTTCATGTGTGAAGTTGTATTTATTGAATAGTGGCCTCCACAAACACCACTATGTATCTCTTTTAACACCTTCTCAGACTAAGCCCTATCAAGACAAACCAAAAGAATTCCATCTCTATTTTTCCAATATAAGTCTCCTTGAATTAATACATAATTCTGAATCTTAAGTTTGAGAGCCCTTCTTTGAATCTTTGTCATGTCCTCAAGATATTTATTAGTCTTCAAAAAATAAACAATATCTGCATACCATAATTGCATCTCAATGCTAGTTGGCATTTCACTTGCTTGCACATTGTTCACTTGGGTAAGATCCATGTTTGAATCTATCATGAGATTAGCCAGTCCCAAGCCTCTAACTAATTTGGTGATTTGGATCTCTAGATCAAATTCTTGTATTTTGTTGATCATGTTAGCATTTTCCCTGACCTTGTCAAAGAAAAGGCTAATTAACGAGGATCAAACAATCCTGTTACACTTCAAGCTCAAAGGCTCAAGCGGGTGTACCTAGTGGATTCACTTCTTTCAGTGAATCATGAGATGGATTCCTTTCCATCACACTTGATCTGACAATCATTCACAACTCTTTAAATAGAAAAGTAAAATGAATTGATATTATGAAATTTGATGATGAGACCTGCATAACTAGAAAAGACTAGTGCCTTATCTATTGGGAAATAGAGTCACATAAACATATATCCCCAAAAAACTCTCTAAATCCAAACACACAAAACCCAAATGAAATGAATTACAAGTCATTCTTTTCACTCTAATACCCAGACATCAGATTCATATCCAACCTTGAAACCTCTGAACTTGTCTATAAGATTTACTCTTTCCTTGAAAGAAACTAAAACACAAATTCATAGCTAGCTTATAAATGGTGCACTAAAATGCCTTACAAATTAATAAACAAAGATTCAAGATCAAACACAAAGACATTAGACAAATACTGGAAAGGGATTCTATTTTCTTTTCATTAAAAACTTCTGATTCAATATATTTACACAACAAAGAACTCAAAACTAGACACACAAAATCAGAAATCTTCTTTGCAACATTAATTTCACCATCCCTGTACAATTGAGAATAAAAGAGATATAGAGAAATGGAGAAGCAAATTTTGCATACCGACACCTATCTGTTCCCCCAAAATATCTGAAACTGCTTCTTTCCTCAACTGCAAAAATATGATCTAATCTGGACCCAAAAAGATTGCAAAATTGAAATCTTCATCTCAAGACCTTTCCAACAGTATATGACACTTCATATTTCTGATAAAATCTGGCCACTTTACCATGAAAACAAATTCCTTTTCTCGTGCACATTCAATTGAGATTTTAAAATTTGCAAATCATAATATAGTTTAAACTATGAAAATATTTCAATTTGGTTGCACATATATCATTTTATCTCATTTCTAAATACTCTACCTAGAAGTCACCAGAATTTTCTGAGTGTCGCTACCTGACTAGCTCTGCACATCCACCTTTGCATTTTGACTGGCTCCATCTGACCTCAGCGAGTGCATGAATGAGCTTGATCGCTCACTCGCAAGTGTTTTATGTCATCTTCACTAACCTCTACAAGTGCGCGACTAGCTCAGTCGCTCACTCGTGAGCATTTTATGCTACCTCAAAAACCATCCGCAAGTGCATGACAAGCTCGGTTGCATGCTTGCATGCCTTTTTTACTCCACTACAAATCTTACGTGACTGAGAGATGAGCTCAATTGCGCACTCACACACCATTTCTGGTTCCTTTTCAATGCGATGCGACTGGGCATTTTCAGGTTCGCGACTGAGTGACTGGGTACTTCGCGACTGCGCGACGAACTCTATCACTCACTCGCAAGCCATTTTTGTCATCTTGGTTGTCTACCATGAGTGCGCTACCATCTGCCATGTTTCCACCACATTAACACCATCAGTGCCACCTCACCTGCAAAATTTCAACACACGCACGTGAAGAGAGCCTTCTAATCTGCTTCACATTTGTATATAATTGCATTCTTCCTTATAAATAGTATGAATTTCTTCAGTCGGGCCAATGTGGGACTAAAGATCTTCAGTTTAAAGCATTTTCTTTATTTTTTCCCAAAATTATGGCCTCCCAATGCACCACTTGGCCTCCTACACACGCACATGAAGAGAGCCTTCTAATCTGCTTCACATTTGTATATAATTGCATTCTTCCTTATAAATATTATGAATTTCTTCAGTCGGGCCAATGTGGGACTAAAGATCTTCAGTTTAAAGCATTTTCTTTATTTTGTCCCAAAATTATGGGGCCCACCACACACTAACTCATCTAGCCAAGGGGCCCACCAAGGCCTCTTGGTTCTTTCTTATTTACATTATAACTGAGCACTTTAGTATTTAAATACTGGAAACTCCCCACCCATGAGCAATGTGGGATAAATGCATTTTGCATTTTTCAAGTTTTAAAGACTCCTCCAGATGCTGCGCACTAACTGGTAATGATTTGGAAACTTTAAAAGTTTAAAAAACTTCAATCTCCTCTCGTCCTTGTCTGTGCACCATACTAGCATGTTTGTTGGTTTAAAAAGTTATTTAAAACTTAACAATCCTCGATAAGATCTAGCTCAGACAATGGAGTGGTTTTTTTTTTTACTATTTTAAAACATTGTTAATGTCCTCCTTGCTCATTCCATTTCTGCGCAACATACTCATTACTATTTGAAATGATTACAACTTCTCTCAAAAACCTACGCAGCCTATGTATCTAGTTTTGCTGTTTTAAATGTTTGCATTAAACCTTAAATCTTCCACCCAAAACTAGCACTGGAACTTTATGCATTGGTGCATTTTTTTGTCTATGTAAATATTTCATTTACCTCTTTCCATCTCCTACGCTGAGTTCCCTTTAAGGCATTTCACTTTGCATGTTCTTTTAAAACTTTAATCCTTCTTCTTAAAACTGTGGAGATCTTCTCCCATTGTATTACACAGCCTCTTTGCAGTATACATTTGCTATGGTTTTGTATATTTTTGTTTTAAAAAATTTCCTTCTCCCTTCCTCTGTGCAAGCTTTGGGATGCCTATGAATATGTTTTGGAATTATTTAATCTTCCTTCCCTCCTTTCCATGCACGGGTCTCCTACCATATTGCAATTTTTTCTAGTCAAATTCCACGCAGCCCTCCATTTTTACTGCACAGGCAGCACTGACAAAGGTTGTGGTGTTGTCTTTACACTTGTCATGTCGCACATGCTCATAAGTGTATCATCTTAAAATGGAAGCACTTCCATGTTAAGAGTGTTTTTCCCTCCTTAGGGGATCTTTTTGGCCTCCATCATACTGTCCCCTCCTTTCAACATCATCTCCTGCTTCTGTTCCTATTTAGGACCCTGATTGGGCCTCTTCGGGCACCTTCTATCCCACCTGGCACTTTTTCCAGGGGTTCTAACCCCCTGGGTCAAGGTCAACCTCGACCTTGACCTAGGTCAGGGTTGACCTCAACCTCGACCTAGGTTAGGGTTGACCTCAACCTTGACTTGGGTCCCCCTTTCAAATTTGGAAATTTGTCGGTTGTCGGAAGTAATCCAAAATTCATTTCCCGCTTTCGGGTCAGCTGTTTTGGGGTTCTGAAGCAGTAAATCTTAAATTATATTTAATATAGGTCCTCTTCCAGGGGCATGGGTCTAATTGGAATTTAATTCTTCTATGTCAACCTCCTTAGAAGATTGTGCCCTAATTTCATATAAAAGGAAGCCTTCTCCTCTCATTTTCTCTAAGTTTTCTAAGTGCAAAAAGCTCTAACCAAGATTTTGTTCAAACATCCATTGTTCTACATGTTTTCAAGCTCTCAAGGTGTTCAATTCTTCCTCTCAAGCATCCAAGTTATCCATTAAAGATCAAGGATTCAATCTTTCAAGCCTTAGGGATTTGGTTCAAGCATTCAAGATTCATCATTCAAACCCTAGATCTAGCCATCATGGTGGTGTGATCTTCCTTCAAGATCCTTTGTGCATCTTCAATACTCCTTCATCATTCCTTCAAGGTGGATTCCAAGCATACAATCATGGAGGTTTATGGTTTCTATTGA
>MU226572.1:1561332-1571626 GCA_018584345.1 Thuja plicata | reverse complement strand
TTTAGCCATCATGGTGGTGTGATCTTCCTTCAAGATCCTTTGTGCATCTTCAAGACTCCTTCATCATTCCTTCAAGGTGGATTCCAAGCATACAATCATGGAGGTTTATGGTTTCTATTGAGTCCAAACTTTCATACTAACATATTTGCTTACATTTGAATTACAATTACATATCTATTCAATATCATAGCTTCATTGTTAGATTCAATTCAACTACTTGCTAGCATTCTTATTTCAATTATTGATTTCAAGGTTAATTCCTAAATTGGGGTTTGACTAAGGCAAACCCCTCCCCCACAACAAACAAACCTCTTTTTCTTGTAGGTATAGGTATAGAACAATGGATTTGAAACTAGATCTGGATACCCTTTTCGGCAAACTTTTGGGATCCGTGAACAGAGTCACTTTCAGATCTGTGCAGGTCAGGGTCGACATTATTGGGTCAGGGTTGACATTTATGGGTCAAGGTTGACCTTTTTCATAAGATGACATGGGAATAGAAAATGATTTCTGGGTTTTGTTCATCTCCATGTTTCCTTTTCGGATCATACTTTGGATTTTCTAGAAACTGAGTATAGACCTCAGAAAACAACATTCTTTGATCTACAATATTTCAAGGTTAGTACTTTTCTACCATTCATTTCAATTCAAATCCTTAATCATTCTAAATCTATCATGCATTTACACCCATTCACACACATTTTAAGAGGGAAACCTAGGTTCTCCTTCTTTATTCTTATTTCCAATAGGTTGATTCATTTATGCATTGATCCTTTTTGGGTTGATCAATTTGGATCCTTCCTTTATGCATTGGAGAATAAAGGGGAATGCCTTATTTATCCCTCCACTCTAAACATTAAATTTAAGGTGATAAATGATTTGAGTATCAAAACACTCTTATTCCATTAACATCATTTTTCTCCTTTACAATAAGTTTCTAAAGTCTTTTAATATTTCTTAAATGATGGCTTTCCTTTCCCTTTTGCATGCGCAACCTCTTCTTTGCAATCATGTGTTAATTTGGAATTTCTAAATTTTTTTTACATTACTTACTTTCAATGCGTGGCTCCATGTTCTTTTACTCTTGCACAACCTATGTATTTGATTCACACCTGTACATTGCATTGCCTTGAATGTTTCTTTATGCCAGGCTGCTTCCATGCACTGGGCAGGCCCGTCCTCTTGTGGCTTTAACACCTCAATTTGCAATTGCTTGGCAAGTTTTTAAAAGACACATCCTCCTATGCCTTTCGCTGGCTATCTCTTACTAACAAAAATACCATAAAACATTAATTAAATCATTAATAATTGTCAAGGCGTTTTTGCTATTGCTGGGTCATTTTTTGGTTTGTTGCCACTTCAAAAATGGTCCAAATGATATACAAAATGCTTCTAAAGCATTAGAAATGCCTCGGGGAAGAATATGAATGCTGAAATGGCCTTTTTCATTTGAAAAACTCTTTGAAAAATAGCCTCCAATCTCAAAAACGTGATTGGTACTTATCTTCAGCTTAGCCATGCTTCAACAAAATCATTTTGTAAATATTCTACTTTTGGCACAGACAAAGAAGGTACTTAGAAAAGGTTTCTTGAGTTGGATTTACACATTTTTTGTGCTCATCTTGCAATTTGAAAACATGTCTACTGTGCATTTTCAACCATTAATCTCTGACAAACACATCTTTCACCATGATTCAATAAATGCCATATGCTGGTCAAAAGATTTTATTCAACACAATAGCGTGGATACTGACAAAGGCTTGGAATATGGCTTTACAACTTTAGATTTTTGACAAATTGAAAGCTTCAACGGCCCTGTTCCTTATTTGTGCTTTTACATTGGTCAATTGCAGTTGCTTAAAAGTTTCAATCCCTCTCAATAAATACATTCTGAGCAACTCTTGCAAAGCATTTTGTTTGGGGATTTTATCAGAGATTTTCATTGTCAATACATGGCAGCCACCATTATAACATCTGCTAAATTATTTTTTGAGCATATCCTGAGATCATGGCATTTCATATTTGCAAACATATTTACTAGTTCATTTACAACTACAAGACTCAACAAAGTCCCTCTGTCATCATGCTTTGATTGTTGTCTGTATTCTGATCTAAATATGCTCGGTAGCCTCTGGAAATGCCTCTGAAAACTAATCAAATGTCATCATATGACCTCTAAAACAAGCAAGCATATAATTTGTTACAACAAAATTCACTCTGTAAAATGAAATTGCATAATGATGCTTGAAATGAGAGATTTTAATTGTCAAATTTGACTACTCCATCATCTCTGCAAATGAAGGCGTTGAAACCTTGAAGAAGTCCACCATGAATGCCCTTTTGAAAAAAATGCAAAAATGTATCCCAGGAAGCTACCAATGGAGGAACCTGTTCATTGGCATACAAAGAAGACATGTGCCAAAAGGATTTTCCAAACACCTTTAGGATCACAAGATATTAATAGTCAATGTCTATCTCCAAACTGATTTGATCATTCATACTGAAGAAATGAGTAAATTGCTTATGAAGTAGACCTTGTAGAAATACCAAGTCATCTCATAGAATCTTAGAAATGAACAAATTAAATCAATTAAAAATTGGGAGTACAGATCCAAAACCATCATCTCAAAACAACCATTTGACATGAAACCACAATCCTCTGAAAACAACAACTCTGCAAAATAATTGTCTCTACACTATAAATTTGTATAAATTGCTTTTAGAAATGGTTGAGAAAACTAACTAGACGGATTGTCACAAGTCTGAAAATATTCATGGAGGTACATTTCCATAATTTAAATATGGGGGAACATTAAATTCTCCATGACAAATCAACTAGGTACACACTATAAGACCTCAAAGTAGGTCATTCTGATTTTCTGCATTTGACACTCAGAAAAATTGAATAAAATGTAAATAGAATGAGTTTGGAAAACTGTGAAAATGAGCTCATGGGGATTTAAAAATGGAAATGGAGATTCTCTCTCAGGCCTAAAAAACCTTGGAATAATCCTTACATCATGAGTCTTAATCCAGTCAAATATACAAGCCTACAAATTAGGTCACTTAGTGAGAACTGGAAATATGCATAAAAGCATATTTGGGCAAACACCTCCAAATTACCATCTCCAAAACATGTTAAATCTGAAATCTGAGAGCTAGAACCTATTACATGTGCCAAATGATAGGTGGTAAGCACACTCTCCAAGTGGTTTATCATCAAAAATATCAGGTCTCTTTTGGCATGCATTCAAAGTAAGTCTTCTCTGCAACCTTTTAGGGAAATTTTTACTTAGTAACTCCAATTTTTTTTAAAAAATTTGAGAGTACTAGTAGTGGCTCTATTTGGGGATGCATGGCCCATGTGGGAATGCAGAGGATCCAAAATCTCTTGGTACAATAGACCATTCAAAAACAAATCAGATTTCCTCTTTCTCTCTTCTCTTTCAACAACTGGGAATCCTTATTGAAAACCACACACCACACACAACTAAAAACAAAGCAACCATACAATGTGCACATTACTTACAAATGGCCCACAACCATAAAAGTGAAATCAACATTTACCTCTATCAAATGTCTGATTCTCATCATTCATCAATATGATTATTCTGTTGAACTTGTTTCCAAACAATCAACCATTCTCAAACAAATTTGCATATTTCATGCCATTATCATATTCTTTACTGTCATTACACCTATCAACTTGTGGCATGACAAACTCATGCATTTTATGAAAGGATCCATAATCTGAAAAATATTCTTCATACTCAAAGCATGGTGAACATTCATATGCAATATGATATTCTTCATTATCAATATCCTTAACATGTTCAAATAAAAACTCAACCAAATGCATTGAAAGTGTAAAACATTCTAGCTCAACTTCATGCATACTACACAAACATTCAAGCGAATCATCATAAACTACAACTTGTGGCTTTAGATTTGGCTTATCTTGAAAAACATCAGCATGCTAAATTGGAAAAATAAAAGACTCACTTTCTGTCTGACAGCTGACATGTCCTTGCTGATTCATTTCAACATCTTTAAAAGACAATGCATCAACACTTTCATCATCATCCCATGCTTGCAAAAATGAACATACCTCTAGCTAAAGCAAATAATCTGAAGTAGAATCTGAATCCTCTCCCAGCTCCACACCAAACATTTCAAACTGAGGTTCAAATAAATCATTAGACAGTTCATTGTACATATTATCATCTTGGCACACATCTCCTTGATGTAAATCAGCATTATAAGAGATAACATCAGCATGATTAACTTCCTTTTGTAAAAGCACTGATTCTTGTTGAAAACTTTCCAAGGTCGATTCATAGAAATTTGACATTGAATCGCCAGCAACAACTTCACATGGCAAATCATATGATGAAAGCATACAAATAAAAAAATCAATATTATCATCATTGTTATCTGACACAAAAGAATTCAATATTGTCTTAGACAAATCAACATCTTCACAATCATCTCCAGCATATGACATGTCTTCATCTTCTTCAAATGGCTGCACATAAACCATCACTTTATCCTCACAAAAATCAGAGGCATTATGAATCCATGGATCTTCTTCCTCAATCGATTTCTCATACATATCCTCACTATTAGCATCAACAAATTCTGATAGGAATTCATCATTTGAGGCTGCAAAATCATCGTTTGATAAAATACTTGCCCCCTCTTTACTTTCCACATTTTGCTTTGAACCACAATTTAAATCATAACTAGTAAAGTCAGCAGAAGTCAGCAGGGACAAAAACATTTTGGCATTGATTTTCATTTTTCAATCCACACCTATCTGCTGCATTTGATATATTATAACAATGAATTCCAATAGATGGAAAACCCCTTGGAATGATTCCACATCTTAAATTATTATCAATATCTATTGTTGTCATAAAAGCATGATACAAAGTTCTGGGTTGCTTATCTCTTAACAAGTAACTCATCTTTTTACCAAATGCCCCAAATAAACAACCAAACAAAAAAATCATTTGGTCTAAACTCCATTGGGATTTGACCCAATATTTCTACAAATATGAGATTGAAATGAGGGATCAACTCACCATTCTTTATTTTTATCTCCATGAAATTCTTCATCGCTGCAACTGGATTAATCATTTTACCAAACCACTCCAAAAATGATGATCTTAACTCCTCCCACGAAGAGATAGAACATTCCAGCAAACAGGAGAACCACCACCTTGCATCATCTATCAAAGATTGGATAAACAATTTCATAATGCTATCCTCACATTCAATGTCAAAATTCTCAATTAAGTCCATGAACTTTTTACAATGCTTCTCAACATTTTCATCTTTCCCACCACTAAATCTAGGTAGTTTTTCTCTAATTTTGGGTGGAAAAGCATTTGGGTGACCATGAATACCTTCAAAATTTAGAGTTGCATACAATTTATTTTTGAAACCTCTCTTCAAATTACAAGGTTGAGGTTGACTGGAACTCATGGCTGCATTTGGAGTCATGTAAGGGAGCATATGTGACTCATGCATCATGTTATTTATGCTATTATAAATACTTTCTTAACAATAATAGCTCCATCAATTACCATTCTCATGCCCTCTTACAAATTAATAAATTCTCTCCCAAATGAGCATGAAATTAAAATACAAACATACTTCTCAAAAGTGTACAAAATATATTTAACAACCGAGAAGCATTTCAGCTTATCACCATTATTTCCTTTTCTTAGTGCTACTTCACTTCATAAGGAAATTTTCTTTCACATGAAAATATGAGGATTACCTAAAAAGAAATTGCAGCTACTGCTCTTATTTCTTTGACTACAAATTTGGCAGATCCAGAGCCTTCTAGATAGCTCCATTGGATTCTTTTCTCATAGAGTCGCCACCTCCTTACAAAGGAAAATTTTCAAACAAAAAAAGCCATTTGATACATATTTATTTATTTATGGGTTCTCTCCAACCAACAAAGCCGCACAATTTCTTTTATATTCACTGCAATAAAAAACACCTCCAAGATATCCTTCCACGAATCTGAAACAACTTCCAGATTCTATTACTTGACTCTTTCTTTTAAAACTAGAGATTCTAGGACAGATTTAAACATGATTGATTACAACCAATCCTCAACAGAGTGGCCATTCTGTTAGTTCTTTTCCCTAACCTTGTCAAATAAAAGGATAATTAACAAGGATCAAACAATCCTCCTAGACTTTGAGCTCAAAGGCTCAGGTGGGTGTACCTAGTGGATTGAGTTCTTTCAGTGAATCATGAGATGGATTCATGCCCATCACACTTGATCTGACAATCATTCATAGCTATTTAAATAAAAAAGTAAAACAAATTTATATTATAAAATTTTATGATGAGACCTGCATAACCAGCAAAGACCAGTGCCTTATTTGTTGGGCAACAGTCACATAAACATATATCCCCAGAAAACTCTCTAAATCCAAATACACAAAACCCAAATGAAATGCCTTACAAGTCATTCTTTTCACTCCAATACCCAAACATCGGACTCATATCAAACCTTGAAACCTCTGAACTTGTCTATAAGATTTACTCTTTCCTTGAAAGAAACTAAAACACAAATTCACAACTACCTTATAACTGGTGCACTAAAATGCCTTACAAATTAATACACAAAGATTTAGGATCAAACACAAAGACATTAGACAAATACTGGAAAGGGATTCCAATTTCTTTTCATTAAAAAATTCTGATTCAATACATTTACACAACAAAGAACTCAAAACCAGACACACAAAATTAGAAAGCTTCATTGCAACATTAATTTCACCATCCCTGTACAATTGAGAAGAAAAGAGATATAAAGAAATGGAGAACCAAATTTTGCAAACCAACACCTGTCTGTTCCCCCAAAATATTTGAAACTGCTTCTTTCTTCAACTGCAGAAATCTGATCCTGTCTGCACCCAAAAAGATTGCAAAATCAAAATCTTCATCTCAAGACCTTTCCAACAGTATATGACACTTCATATTTTGGATAAAATCTGGCCACTTTACCATGAAAACAAATTCTTTTTCTCATGCACATTCAATTGAGATTTTGAAATTTGCAAATCATAATATAGTTTAAACTATGAAAATATTTCAATTTGGTTGCACATATGCCATTTTATCTCATTTCTGTATACTCTGCCCAAAAGTCACCAGAATTTTCCAAGTGTCATTACCTGTCTGGCTATGCACATCCACCTCTGCATTTTGACTGGCTCCATCTGACCTCAGCGAGTGCGCGAATGAGCTTGATCACTCACTCGCAAGCATTTTATGTCATCTTCACCAACCTCTGCGAGTGCACGACTAGCTCAGTCACTCAGTCGCGAGCATTTTATGCTACCTCATAAACCATCTATGAGTGCGCGACTGGCTCGGTCGAGTGCTCGCATGCCTTTTTTACTCCACTGCAAATCTTGCGCGACTGAGCGATGAGCTCGATCACGCAGTCACACACAATTTCTGGTTCCTTGTCAATCTGGCTCGACTACGCGACTAGGCATTTTTGGGTTCGCAACTGAGCAACTGGGTGCCTCACGACGAGCTCGGTCGCTTACTCGTGAGCCATTTTTGTCATCTTGGTTCTTCTTCGCGAGTGCACAACCATCTGCCACATGTCCCCCACATCAGCACCATCTACATCACCTCACTTGAAAAATTTCAACTTTGTCTCCTAGGAATGCTTCCCAATGCACCACTTGGCCTCTTGCACATGCGCGTGAAGAGAGTCTCCTGCTCTACTTCACATTTGTATATACTTGCATTCTTCCTTATAAACTTTACAAATTTCTTCAGCCAGGCCAATGTGGGACTAAAGATCTTTAGTTTAAAGCATTTTATCTATTTTTTCCCAAAATTATGGGGCCCACCGCACACTAACTCATCCAGCCAAGGGGCCCGCCAAGGCCTCTTGGTTCTTTCTTATTTACATTATAACCGAGCACTTTAGTATTTAAATACTTGAAACTCCTCACCCATGAGCAATGTGGGATAAATGCATTTTGCATTTTTCAAGTTTTAAAGACTCCTCCAGATGTTGCGTGCTAACTGGAAATGATTTGCAAACTTTAAAATTTTAAAAAACTTCAATCTCCTCTCCTCCTTGTCTGTGCACTATACTGGCATGTTTGGTGGTTTAAAAAGTTATTTAAAACTTAACAATCCAGTGCATGCAATGGAGTGGGTTTTTTTTAATGTTTTAAAACATTGTTAATGTCCTCCTTGCTCATTCCATTTCTGTGCAACATACTCATTTCTATTTGAAATGCTTACAACTTCTCTCAAAAACCTACGCAGCCTATGCATCTGGTTTTGCTATTTTAATTGTTTGCATTAAACTTTAAATCTTCCACCCAAAACTAGCGCTGGAAGTTTATGCATTGGTGCATTGTTTTGTCTATGTAAATATTTCATTTACCTCTTTCCATCTCCTATGCTGAGTTCCCTTTAAGGTGTTTCAATTTGCATGTTCTTTTAAAACTTTAATCCTCCTTAAAACTGTGCAGAGCTTCTCCCATTGTATTACGCAACCTCTTTGAAGTATACATTTGCTATGGTTTTGTATATTTTTGTTTTAAAAAATTTCCTTCTCCCTTCCTCTATGTAGGCTTTGGGATGACTATGTATATGTTTTGGAAGTATTAATCTTCCTTCCCTCCTTGCCATGCATGGGTCTCCTCCCATATTGCAATTGTTTCCAGTCAAAGTCCACACAACCCTCCATTTTTACTACACAGGCAACATGCTGGCAAAGGTTGTGGTGCTGGCATTACACCTGTCATGCTGCACTTGCTCACAAGTTTCTAAAGTCTTTTAATATTTCTTAAATGTTGGGTTTCCTTTCCCTTTTGCATGCACAACCTCTTCTTTGCAATCATGTGTTAATTTGGAATTTTAAAAAGTTTTAAACATTACTTACTTTCAATGCGTGGCTCCATGTTATTTTACTCTTGCACAGGCTATGTATTTGATTCACACCTGTACATTGCATTGCCTTGAATGTTTCTTTATGCCAGGCTGCTTCCATGCGCTAGGCAGGCCCGTCCTATGTGGCTTTAACACCTCAATTTGCAATTGCCTAGCAAGTTTTTAAAAGACACCTCCTCCTATGCCTTTCGCTGGCTATCTCTTACTAACAAAAATACCATAAAACATTAATTAAATCATCAATAACTCTCAAGGCATTTTTGTTGTTGGTGGGTCATTTTTTGGTCTGTTGCCACTTCAAAAATGGTCCAAATGATATCAAAAATGCTTCTAAAGCATTATAAATACCTTGGGGAAGAATATGAATGCTGAAATGGCCATTTTCATTTGAATAACTCTTTAAAAAACTACCTCCAATCTCAAAAACGTGATTGGTACTTATCTTCACCTTATCCATGCTTCAACAAAATCATTTTGTAAATATTCTACTTTTGGCGCAGACAAGGAAGGTACTTAGCAAAGGTTTCTTGAGTTGGATTTACACATTTTTTGTGCTCATCTTGCAATTTGAAAACATGTCTACTGTGCATTTTCAACCATTAATCTCTGACAAACACATCTTTCACCATGATTTAATAAATGCCATATGTTGGTCAAAAGGTTTTATTCAACACAACAGCGTGGATACTGACAAAGGCTTGGAATATGGCTTTACAACATCAAATTTTTGACAAATTGAAAGTTTTAATGACCCTGTTCCTTTTTTGTGCTTTTACATTGGTCAATCAAAGTTGCTTAAAATTTTCAAGCCCTCTCAATAAATATTGTGCATGTGTATTTGGGTACCTGCTGAAAACAACACAAACACTCAATAGGTCATTATATTAGTCTAAAAGGGTTAGAAAAGTATGTAAAACCCACTAAAATTGACCTATTGCCTTCTAACTAGAAAGAGTGTAATCCATAACATACTAGCCCTCAGAATATGCTATAAATCATTCTAGCATGAAGGATTTAATTCAAATTTAAGCTTAAAAAGATGGAAAAGCATGTAATCTAGCTTTAAAAGATGAAAATAAAACAATATACTAGCATGAGATAATAAGTGAAATGCAAATCTAAGATGAATCCAACAACATAACAATGTGATTTGATCTAGATGTGAAGGCTTATTTGCTCTCAAAACAGGCTTCTATTTATAGAAGAATGGGATAAAGAGAGGGGAGACAAGGTTCATTTATGAATTAGGAGACTCATAAATGAATATGTAAGAGCCATTAATGCCCAAGGCATTAATAAGGCATGGGAGAGACATAGGCTTAAGGTCTTCATATTAATGAAG
>MU226572.1:1550860-1561253 GCA_018584345.1 Thuja plicata | reverse complement strand
AATGTGACAACATTAGGAGGTGGGTTAGAGAAGAATTTAGGATTAAGATTAGATTAGCATGGGTGAATGGGTTGAGAAGGGTTAGAACCTAGGGTAGAAGTGGTTGAGATGGGTTAGGTTGGGGTTTGAGGTAATATTAATAAATGAAATAAACTTATTTAATTCATTTAGAAACATAGGAATTAATTATTTAAACAATGAAATTGCTTTTTAATAATTAGGGAACTATAGCCATTTTAATTAAATTAAATAGGCTAGGGGAATGGGTTAATTGCAAGTGGGTATTTGATTTAGGGATTTATTTAATTCCTTTATAATTAAATACTATAGCCATGTTTGATTTTTGATTTGATTTGATTGGTCGAAATGGATTTGAATTGTATGGCTATAATAGTTAATATAAATTAGTGATAAAAATCACCTAGGATATTAAATTGATTTGAAAAATTATGCCAAGCAGTAACAGGGTCGTTTGGACATAATCGAGGGTATGATCACACTTAGGGAAAATAAGGTCCATAGTTGGAACAGACCAAATTTAGGTGGTTACAAATACATTCTGAGAAACTCCTGCAAAGCATTTTATTTGGGGATTTTATCAGAGATTTTCATCGTCAATACATGGCAGCCGCCATTATAACATCTGCTAAATTATTTTGGACAAATCTATTTTGAGCATATCCTGAGATCATGGCATTTAATATTTGCAAATGTATTTACTGGCTCATTTACAACTACAACACTCAACAAAATCTCCCTATCATCATGCTTTGATTGATGTTTGTATTTTGATCTAAATATGTCTTGTAGCCTCTGGAAATGCCTCTGAAAACTGATCAAATGTCATCATATGACCTTTGAAATAGGCAAACATACAATTTGTTACACCAAAATTTACTCTGTAAAATGAAATTGCATAATGATGCCAGAAATAAGAGATTTTAATTTTCAAATTTGACTACTTCATCATCTCTGCAAATGAAGGCGTTGAAACCTTGAAGAAGTCCACCATGAATGCCCTTTTGAAAAAATGCAAAAATGTATCCCGTGAAGCTACCAATGGAGGAACCTGCTCATTGCGATGTAGAGAAGACATGTGCCAGAAGGATTTTCCAAACACCTTTAGGATCACAAGATATTAATAGTCAAAATGACTATCTCCAAACTGATTTGATCAATAATACTAAAGAAATGAGTAAATTGCTTATGAAGTAGACCTTGTAGAAATACCAAGTCATCTCATAGAATATTAGAAATGAACATGTTAACTCAATTACAAAATGGGAGTACAGATCCAAAACCATCATCTCATAACAACCATTTGACATGAAACCACAATCCTCTGAAAACAACAACTCTGCAAAATAATTCTCTACACTGTAAATCTCCATAAATTGCTTTTAGAAATGGCTAAGAAAACTAACCAAACGGATTGTCACAAGTCTGAAAATCTTCATGGATGTACACTTCCATGTACATGGGGGAACATTATATTCTCCATGAAAAATCAACTAGGTATACACTGTAAGACCTCAAAGTAGGTCATTCTGTAATTCTGCATTTGACACTCAGAAAAACTGAATAAAATGCAAACATAATGACTTTGGCAAATTGTGAAAATGAGCTCATGGGGGTCTGAAAATGGAAATAGAGATTCTCTTTCATGCCTAAAAAAACTTTGAATAATCCTTACATCACAAGTATTAATCCGGTCAAAGATACAAGCTAGCAAAGTAGGTCACTTAGTGAGAACTGGAAATATGCATAAAAGAGGATTTGGGCAAACACCTCCAAATGGCCATCTCCAAAACATGTTAAATCTGAAATCTCAGAGCTAGACCCTATTACATGTTCCAAATTATAGGTGGTAAGCACACTCTCCAAGTGGTTTATCATGAAAAACATCAGGTCTCTTTGTGCATGCATTCAAAGTAAGCCTTCTCCACAACCTTTCAGGGAAATTTTTACTTAGTAACTCTAAATTTCTTCAAAATTTTGAGAGTAGTAACAGATCCATCTACACCTCTTACTAGTGACCTCACTTTGAGACAAAATATCCTTGAGAGTAGCATGAGGCACATAGGAAACCACCTTAGCACATACTAAATAAGGCCTAAAAGCCTTGACTTCCTTAACTAAGGCATAAGCTTTCTTCTCCATGATTTCATAATTCAACTCAGCTGCCTGCAAGGATTTGTTTAAAAATGCAATTGCATACTCAAATCCCTCCTTGTCCTTTTGTAACAACACTGCAACAATGGTATGTAATGAAGTGAATGAGAAAATAGAAAAAGGCAACTCATAATTAAGAGATTTTAATACTGGTGCTTCCTGAATAGCCAATTTAACTCTCTCAAAAGCTTACTGAGCTTATGGATTTCAAACATATTTAACATCTTTCTTTAGCATCTTGGCAATAGGTTCTATGATCTCTGCAAAATTGACAACAAACCTTCTTACAAAATTTATTTTTCCCAAGAAAGATTGGACGCCTTTGATGTTCTTGGGAGGAGCTAAAATATTAATAGCGTCAATCCTCTCTGGATCTATTCTCATCCCCTCTTTGGACACTATATGTCCTAGCAAATTTACTTCTGAAATAATAAAATGACACTTCTTTGGATTAAGAGAAAATCCAAACTCCAAAGACTTACCAAATATCTTTTCTAGATGCCTGCAATGATCCTCAACCCTTTTTGAATATGCAGTAAGATCATCTTGATAGACACCCATAATTATATTTATTATTTCCTTGAAAGAAACACCCATTGCTCTCTTAGAAGTAGCCCCTGCATTCATGAGACCAAAAGTCATTCTAACATAAACATAAGTTCCCCAAGGGGTAGTAAAAGCTATCTTGAATTTCTCTAACTCCTTAACTAGAACCTGATTGTAACCAGAAAATCCATCCATCATGGATAAAAGTTCACACCCTGTAACTCTTTGCAGCATTGCCTCCATATTAGGCAAGGAATATTTATCTTTACTAATGCCACATTAAGGTTCCTGAAGTCAACACAAAGCCTGATATCTCCATTATTTTTCCTCATTGGCACAAGATTTGACACCCATGATGAATGTCTGGTTGGTTTTATTATTTGGGCTTCCCTGAGTTTCATCAATTCTTCCTGCATTGTTTATGCTAGCAGAGGATTGATAGGTCTTTTGTTTTGTCTAAAAGGTTTCCCATCAGGCTTTAGAGGAATCTCATGCTGAAACAAATCCTCTCTATAGGCTTTAAGATGCTCATAAGACCAAGCAAAACATTCTTGTACTTTTTTAATAAACTGATCAAATTTTCTCTGATGTGAGGGGCTAAACTCTTCCCTATATATACCATTTTAGGGGCAATCTCTGACCCTAAATTTACTTCTTCAATGCTATCTATTTTGACATCAGATCTCTTAAGAAAGTGACCATCATTGTCACTGAAAATTCCCTCAAGTTGAACCAAACCCTTAGGTATAACATTTGTTGGCAACTGAACAACTTCAGTCCCAAAAATAGTTTTCTTGTTATCTATGGTTTCAACTAAAGAATTATAATCAATTTTCTGGCCCTCGTAATCATCCAAACACTAAATGAACTGGAGAATATCCTTGTCATCCTCAAAAACCTACCAACTATATACATTATCAAGAATTGCAGGCCTAATCTTAATTTCGATAGTAGATATCCAAACCAAAGTTATATCATTATTCTTTATGGCTACATTTTCTAAGAAATCAGCCATAATGTTCTTAGATCTCTCTATCCATTCTATTTGGAAAGCATAAAAAAACTCAATTTTATCCCATATGGCATGCTTGTACGACTTCAATCTATCATTTTTAGTAGCATATAGGGATCTAGTTTGGGAGACATCTAATTTAGAGTCCCCAAATACTCTTAAACAAATTTATGCCATGTTTTATGGCAACCTCTAAGCCCAATAACATTGCCTCATATTTTGCAGTGTTATTTGTGTATTGAAAAGTTAAGAGGAAGGAGTATTTAAATGTAGTACCTGATGGAGATATAAAAAAAATACCAACTCCTGATTCTTCCTAGGAGCATGCACCATCAAAGTAAATCTTCCATATCTCATTTTGATGTGATTGTGACTCCTTCACAATTGGGTCTTAAAATTTTGACCCATCCTACTCAATCCTAAAAATTTCCATATCAATATCAACAAAACAATTGAGACCCTTAGGATCCCTCTTTTCAATTATCACTGGAGCTCATGGCTCCCTATATAATTTAACATCACTCCCATTTATAGGGATAGTAGAATATGATAGGTCCAATTGAAAATGTCCTCCAACTACTATGGCCCACTGTCTAGACACTAACATACCATAATGTGGTGGTGTATCAACCACAACCACATCCATCTTAAAAGTAGCCCAAGGAAAAACAAAAATCTTCACTTCAATGCCTTTTAACTTTCCTACCACAGGTACCTCTCTATTGTCCATAGCAAAACATCTTCCAAAAGATGTGTCAACTTTCAAGCTCAATTCCTTCATAACACCATATGGCATCACATTTATTGCTGCACCAAAATCTATCTTACAATTTATTATCAATTGGTCATTCACCAAAAATGTCACATAAAAAGGTTAAACTTGAGAGGTCTCCTAAGTAATAGTGTTCACTACATAGATTTTAGGAATCTCCTACTCATCACCTCCTTTTCTCTTGTAGTCTTTGTGGTAGGAACAATATTATCGGTTATATCCTTGAGCAAAGAGAAAGAAACCTCTCTATGCTCCTTCATCTTTAGCATCTCCACTAAAGGTACTAACACTTTCATCTGAGATAGTGTATGTTTCATGTCAAAAGTAGGAAAACTTAAAACATCCCCACTAGAAGCCTTAACTTTTCTTTCTTTGGATTTTTCAATTCTTTGATCAATAATGGGAATTTCCTTGCTTTGACCCTGACATTTATCTTTATTTTGAACTGTGGGTTCAGAAGTGTGCGTGCTAAAAGTGGCCTTCTACTTAGCAGTACACTTCAACATGGTCATTTTTCTTCAGTTGCATATAGTAATGAATATGGATTCATTCATCCCGCATGTCTGAAAGAGTCGACCTATTTCCTTCTAGAAGGAAGGAGTATGAGCTTGCTCTCAGATCATTGCAAGCTCAATGACTACACACTAACCTAAATGAAGGATTAGAGCTATATGCTGAAAGTAAAATGTTGTGATTAATCTAAATTATTATGCAATTTGTTGTTCATCCAAGCTACTTAAGATTCAATTTTAGAAGCACTAAATGAAATGTGAGATATTCGTTTTAAAAATGCCAAATTCAAAGTGTGCTCTAAGATTAGATTTGTATACTTGCAAGTAATAAACAACAAATGCTAGATAAATGAAAGCTAAAATGCAAGAAAGTTAAGATGAAAATGCAATATAATAATGTTAATAAAAAATTAGGATCCTTTGTGAAGGAAAAGAGTTTCTCTTTTATAGAAATCTCTCTCGAATGGACGATGGAGATCGAACAAAAAGAGTGGCTCAGATTCGATTGAAGAAGCATAATATATTTGCAAGTGATTCGATTGGTCAAGAGAGTCAGTTGACCGAATTGACTGATCAGTTATTTTGGAAACTTCTAAAATTAGTTTTCAGTTAATTGAAATGTTTCCAAAATGATAAACAATACAAAATCAGTTAATTGAGTGGAACTGGATTGTTTCCATTTTGATAATCAGTCAAATGAATTTGATGATGTCATATGCATTTTTAATAAATTAATTGATTTTGAATGCACATTTATGTTTTTATAATTAATTTAATTCCTTTTTTGATTTAATTGACAATTTTGTAATTTTTATTTAATTAATATATCAAAATATCAATTAAATAATTAACATAAGGTTTATTTGCCAATGTATTATGCTTTTAGGAACTAATTAATTAATCAAGTAAGATGATTGATTAGGACCTAGGGTTTAGGTCAGACCAGTTTGAATTTGGTGAATTGCCTGTTTGATTTAGGACTTAGAATAATCAAGATTAGGGTTTCTTGATTAATAGTTGAGATTAGGGGTCTAGGGTTTAGATGATCATTTTTAGGTGATTACATTTGCCCATCTTTGAATTGATGTGCGATCAGCGCATTGATTCAAAGACTTGTTAGCGAGAAGACCCAAAATAGTTTGATTTGAAACGATGAAACCATTCTTTTGAAGAAGAAGACTGACTTAGAGCTTGACTGGACAAAGATTGATCAAAGGATATAAAATAGAATGCTCAGTTTGATTTGAAGCGATGAAAATAAACATCTGTCAGGAACTCTTAAACCTTTTTGATTGGTTTGAACGAATAACCATTTTGATTTGAAGCGATGAAACTGATTACTATTAAGAGATTTTATTAGCAAGAAAATTGACCTGATTTGAAGCAATGAAGCCAATTTGATCAATGCATATGGTTTTAATAATGAATAGCCCGTATAAGACCGATCTTGTCTGGTTTTGAGTATATTCACCACTGTATAAGACCATTGATTAGGTTGCCTTTGATTTAAGATGATCTCAACTTGATTTGATGCGATGAAAGTGAGATGCCCCAAGCGATGGGGTTTTGATTGAGGATGTGATCACTGTAATGTTGATGTCCTGATCCTGCCCCCTTGGGAGCGAAATTGAAATATGGCTAGGTGCCCCAGTGATGAGAAGCAATTTGATTGATTAGACAATTTAGGAAGAAACTGATCTGATTAGAAAGAGGTCCCATGTGGTTTGGACAAAAGATGTACTTGATGAGAGGTCATGTTTGACCGAGATTGACCAAAAGTAAGATACAAGGATTGATTAGAAGAAAAGCGTGAGAGATTTCCATTGGTTGTGCAAGCGGTCAAATTTAGATTTCAATTTTGATCCTGAAAATAGAATCAGGACAATTGATTTAGCAAGGGGTGTCATGTTCATATACAAATGACCACTTGACGATGAGAAGATTTATTGATTGGAGTCTCAGATCCTTCACAGTGGATACAGATAAAGTTATTTTTCTGATTTCATCACTATGTAGATGCAGATGCAAGATGCAAGACAAACATGAATGCAACCTAAGGTGTAGTCACTGAGCTTTATAGTTGAAAGTTTTCATCATTGAGAATTTTTGAAACATCGGAGTCAATACAATCCTTGTTGGTGCCACTACGACCATAATAATATGAATATGACTTTCATCAGATAAGATATGGGAAACTAACATAAGCATCAAGGCACAAAAGATGAGATGACTTGACCATTATTTTCAGTTGATGTTGCAAGAGTACACCAGTATCGAGGCATTCAAAGCCAAGATAACTATGAGTGTGATCTTGCGTAAACAAACATAGCAATAAAAATCAAGGAGATAGTTCCAACCTCACCTTGGCGTACAAATAAAGAGGATTGAGGGATGTGAGGATTTTCTACCTTAATGCGGAAGCTCTTATCACATACACCCTAGTTATTTGACATTTCTGGATCATCAGAACCACACCAACAAGCAGTAGACAAAGAAAAGATTAATGAAAATCAATGAGAACAAGCATCATACAAATAGAATTTCAACATACTTCAGCCAGTTTCAAAGTTTGCAGATGTGTATATGTATAGGGGTGTTGAGAAACACCGTTGTGCTTGTGAGTGCGATGTGTTTGATTGCTATCGATATGTTGTTTATGTTTACAATATCCAATGTGTGTTAAGAAACACAAATGCATCCAAAGATAGTGTTAAGAAACACTATTGATTGTGGTGTTGAGAAACACCTATTTGCATCAGTAGCAAGTTGTCCTTCAGAAATGACAAGATTATTGACTCTGGTGTAAACCAAAGATGTGATCAAATTTGGGGACCTATGCCCATAGTAGCAAATAATGATGACTAAATTGACTCATACTGCAAGGACAAATTTGATTTGATTGCCCCTAGGTTATGACTCTGGATTAGTTTCAAGCTAGGAGGGTTCTCAGAAGAACCTAAGGGTCACGAAAGTGACTAAAAGCTATGTACAAACTAAAGCAAAGGATTGCCAAGACTGAGCATTGATAGATGGAGTGCTGAGTACAAGAGGTGCCTATTTACTAGGTTTTCACCTACTTGGCAGAGATGTTGTTTAGCAAAAATTGAATTGATTTAAAGAGATGAAGCCAATTTGATCAATGTGCCTGGTTTCAGAAATGAATGACTCATCTAAGACCAATCTGTCTGGTTTCGAGTGTATCCATCATTGTATAAGACAATTGATTGAGTTCCTTTTGATTTATGATAATCAAAACTTGATGTGATGCGATGAAGCTTAGATGCCCCAAGCAATGGGGTCTTGCTTGATGATGTGATCAATGAAAACCTGGTAAGTATGCCTCTGCTGCCATCCTTTTTTTTTCAAAATTTCAATTTTTTTTGTATTTTTCCATTTTTCAATTTTTTTGATTGATGCATCAAGGCGCCTATTGCTAGGTTTTCACCAAGATGATCATTTTTTTAGGAATTTTTCCAATTTTTAGATTTTTTTTTCAAAGACTACTCTTGTCTCAAGCAAGATCACATTGGTTTGCCCCCAATGTCTAGCAAGATAGAGATCGTTACAGATGGATTAGAAAGTTGATGGATGAGGCAAAAAGACAATGATGGATGAAGAGGTGAATGCGACCCTCAAGGATAGACTCCTAAAGATTACCCAAGCGAGGAACAAAAGAATATAGCAATGTAGGCTCATGGAGCAGTGTTGGATAACATATAAGATAATTACTTAATGTCACAAAAATTATGCGGTCCAAAAGAGTGGACATGTCAAGAGACTTCTCCGAAATTATTTTTCATTTTTTATTCTTCATTTTGATCAAGATCAAGGGGTCAATTAGATAGGATATAGCTATGATAGCACAACCAGGATAAGGGTTGATGGAAGCTATGAGTGGATGGTTTGGATTATGGCAGGAATGCACAGAGATAGGAACGATAGGCTTAGGATAAGAAATATCACGATAGGGTACCATGGATGAAAGCAAGTGAATAGGATGATGGAAAGGATAGTGAATGTCAGTATACATGACATTTTCATAGATAGGCTCAATCTTGTCAAGATTAGCAGAAGGAACAGGGATTCTCACAAGATAGCTGGATGTAAGATATGATGGATGGGATGACATGGAAGGAACTTGCCCCAAGTGAAGAGTGCAAGTAGGAGGAATTACGCATGATGCCTGTTTGCCAGGTTTACATCATGGTACTTATCCAAGGTGCTATAAGAAGTGGTTTTCACCATAGGAAAGATTGGTTTATCTTTACTTTTGCTACCAAGGTGCTTGTTTACTAGGTTTTCACCAAGGCACTTTTTTCTCTTTTTTTTTGTACTTTTTGATTTTATGGAGGAACTTAAGCTTCGTTCTCTTTGGATAGTGCTCCTTTGAAAAATATGCTAGGATAGGCCAAGGCCGCTGAAAGTATGCTCAAAGATGCTGATAGGGTGATGGTAGAGAATAAATGGAGGATAAGGAAGGTGGTAGCTAAGGATTATATGCGGTTGATTAGATAATAGGGATGGAAGGATATGGGATGGATGGGTAAGAGGTAGGTGGAGGATATTGGGTAGGGTATGGTGATAAGATCAACATTGACACACCCCTTGAAGGGTAGTGGGAAAATGGAGGAAAAGTGGATGGAATAGCTTGAGACTTTGATGGATGAGCTGATATGGATCTTGGTATACAAGGAGCCAAGATGGATGTAGTATTCAAGGTAATGGATTTTGGGATGTAAGGACCCAAAATAGAGTTAGAAGATGGGGGATGTTTAGCTGGAGATGAAGTGGAAGACTTTGGAAGCTTGGATGCCAACTCTGACTTTTCCTTTTTGTTCAAGCCTTTTAAGAGAGACTTGGGAATCCACATAATTTTTTTTTCTTTTTGTATCCAAGTCCTTTGGAAGAGACTTGGTAATCCACATAGCTTTTGATTTTCCTTTGTTTTTGGATGATTTAGAACACAATTCATCCATGATGGATTTAGGAACCCATATTTTCTTTGATATTATTCTTTGCTTGGACTGAGAATGCAATTCTTCCACGATGGATTTAGGAACCCATATTTGCTTTGATATTATTCTTTTTCTTAGTGGACCTTTGTAGTCTCTTGAATATTTCCTTTTGCTTTATAGTCACATGTAGATTAGATGGGACATAGTGATCTTCATATGTAAGTGGATTCTTGAATTTTTGATTTCTTCGTTGCACATCCAAATTGCTTCCAAAAGACTTGGGGATTGTGGATGAAGAGGACTGATATGACTGGTTCATATGGATTGGTTGATAAGGAGATTTCAAGGATGTATGTCTTTGTTGATCTTGATAGGGGATAGGGTAAGTAGATGGAGGGATATAAGGACCCAATATAGATGGAAG
>MU226572.1:1526063-1542046 GCA_018584345.1 Thuja plicata | reverse complement strand
GGTGTGGTGGATTTGAAGCGACGGGCAGGGGAGATATGCAATGGAGTGGGAGGAGAGCGCAGGGGTAAGGGAGCGCGTGGTGCATGGTGGAAGGGAAGAGATGAGTGGTGGTGGGTGTGGGATTTTTAATCCCACATTCACCCCACAAAAATAAATTTCATTATTTATAAACAAAACTAGACAATGCTAATATAAAGCAAAGGCTTGCGGGTTTGACTTGATGTGGCTGTCAGTCGTTTATAGTGGTATACTGTAGATTTAGTTCCCAGATAGTGCACGATGAAACTTAGAAAGTAATTGGGTTGAATCCCAAACAAAATTTTTATTGAACAATTATGCCTCAGTATATGTGTAATAAAAATTGCAACAGACAGATGCCTCGATTTGCATGCTGAGGTTGTACGACCTATTTAGGAAAAATGTTTTTGCCATAGATTCATCTTTGGGTGAGCATAGGTGTGTTTATAGTCATTTAAAATTGAAACGATGACCCAGACACAATGGTGGGCTTAGATTCAGCTCAAAATGAATGTATAAAATGAGAAAAAATTAGAATACAAAATTGATAGCAAATGTAAAGTATGAGGCCAAAAATTGATTTTTTCTGCCCCACGGTGGGCGCCAGAAATGTGCGTGCTAAAAGTGGCCTTCTTGCTTAGAAGTACACTTCAACATGGTCATTGCTCTTCAGTTGCATACATGAATGAATATGGATTCATTCATCTTGCATGTCTGAAAGAGTCGACCTGTTGCCTTCTAGAACGCAGGAGTATGAGCTTGCTCTCAGATCATTGCAAGCTCAATGAATACACACTAACCCAAATGAAGGATTTAGAGCTATATGTTGAAAGTAAAATCTTGTAATTAATCTAAATGATTATGCAATTTGTTGTTCATCCAAGCTACTTAAGAATCAATTTTAGAAGCACTAAATGAAATGTGAGATATTCATTTTAAAAACACCAAATTCAAAGTGTGCTCTAAGATTAGATTTGTATGCTTGCAAGTAATAAACAACAAATGCTAGATAAATGAAATCTAAAATGAAAGAAAGTTAAGATGAAAATGCAGTATAACAAGGTTAATCAAAAATTAGGATCCTTTGCAAAGGAAAATAATTTCTCTTTTATAGAAATCTCTCTCGAATCGACAGTTGAGATCGAACAAAAAGAGTGGCTCAGATTCGATTGAAGAAGCACAATCCATGTGCAAGTCATTCGATTGGTCGAGAGAGTCAGTTGACTGAACTGACTGATCAGTTGTTTTGGAAACTTCTAAAATTAGTTTTTAGTTAACTGAAATGTTTCCAAAATGATAAACAGTACAAAATCAGTTAACTGAGTGGAACTGGATTGTTTCCATTTTGATAATCAGTCAACTGAATTTGATGATGTCATATGCATTTTTACTAAATTAATTGATTTTGAATGCACATTTATGTTTTTATAATTAATTTAATTCCTTTTTGATTTAATTGACAATTTTGTAATTTTTATTTAATTAATATATCAAAATATCAATTAAATAATTAACATAAGGTTTATTTGCCAATGTATTATGATTTTAAGAATTAATTAATTAATCAAGTAAGATGATCGATTAGGACCTAGGGTTTAGGTCCGATCAGTTCAAATTTGGTGAATTGCCTATTTGATTTAGGACTTAGAATAATCAAGATTAGGGTTTCTTGATTAATAGTTGAGATTGAGGGTCTAGGGTTTAGATGACCATTTTTAGGTGATTACAAGAAGAACCCTCTTTTATAAACAATGAACCGGGATTTCGCTGATTCCTATCTATTTTTCTATTTCTCAAATTATAAGCACTCCTAGCTTGAGAAATTGCAACAACAATGAGAGATCTTACCTCTTCATCATTGGGTCTTCTTAGTTATATATGTTCATCCTTTTCA
Organism: Thuja plicata; assembly: GCA_018584345.1. Lineage (NCBI taxonomy): Eukaryota > Viridiplantae > Streptophyta > Pinopsida > Cupressales > Cupressaceae > Thuja > Thuja plicata. Next base: position 1,540,134 of record MU226572.1, on the reverse strand, counting down.
TTAGCAACATTTATAGTATAATGCTCACTACTCTCTTCTTCAGCATATGTCATGAACATATTGACTTTAGGTACTTCCTCCTCTTGATCACTTTGCTCATCTTCATTCTCAGTAGTTCCCACCAAAGCTTGTGCAATGACACATTAAAGAGGGGAATGTGGCATATTTCAGGGTTCACTCCAAAAGGTATTCTCTATATTTTGTACATTATTTATTTTCAAAGGATCAGGAGTACCCCTATTTTTTACATTACTTGGTCCCTCTGACAGATGTTTACCATCCTTCCAATTTGTTTTATAGGGCATGTCCTACAATCTGTAAGGTTTCTCAGACCTCTAATTTTGTTGTTTGTTACTATGAAAGCCTCTCTCATTTTTATCCACCTTAGTAGTTAGGTCCTTGATTGCAGACTAGTTTATCAACTTTATCATTTTTATTTTCTTCCTTTGGAAACCTATTAGATTGACCCTTAGGGTCTTTCCATAACCTACCATCATCTCTTTTCCCAAGTTTACCTGATGCCCTTCTATTACTTTCAATGTTTACTGCCATCTTGAAAGCATCCCTTAATGTGCGAGGATTCTTATCCCTCACAAGATAGGCAATCTTAATATCAAATGCATTGCAATATGTGGTAAGACATACATTTTCATCTGACCTCATCACTTGGAATAATTTATGCATAACCTTCTAGAATCTGCTATGGAATTCAGGATACAGTTTCATTTTGAAACTTCTTGATGTTATTGAACTCATTCAACATATAGCCAGAATTCACCTGATCACCATACTGTTCCTTAAAGCATTGTGCAAATTCATCACATGAACTAATGCTTCCATTAGCAAGGCCATGGTACCAATCTCTAACATCTTCAATTAAGGATTGTACAAATAACTTCATAACAATATCCTCATGCATTATTTCATAGTCATTCATCTTGTCAGAGAAAGCCTTTAGGCGCTCCTCACCAATTATTACATTATTTCCACTAAATTTAGTGAGTTTATCCCTTATTTAATTTGGAATGATATTTGGCTTGCCTAGAATACCATCAAAATATAATTGCTTACATGTCTCCAAATGCATGGGTCTTCTCTGAAAACTAGCTCCCTGATTCTGGCCACTTGTACCAAGACCTTGACCCTGATTCGCAATACCCTCAAGTGAACTAGATCCCATGGTATTAGTATTAGTATTTGTTTCTTGCACCTTAGGACCTAATCCACTACTACCTTGAGTATTAGTAGTAGTATTAACTACCTTTAGATTTATAGTAGACTGAATGAAATCAATTTTCTTCTTCATTTCTACAGCATCAACATCTAATTCAGCCTTTTCCAATTGTTTGGCAATATCATCCTTTAATTTTCTATCTCTTTCTGGCTCTATGTTGAGTAGAGACATACCCTGAGATGCCTCCACTATAGGTTTGGGCTCACCAATGTGTACACCAATAACCTTCTATTTAACTTTATCTAATTTAGGGTTACTTGCACTATTTGAAGGAGGATCTTGTATAGGAGCCTGAGGCCTTGAAGGCCTTTCATTTTCCCAATCAATGATTTGTCTGATCACAGGCTCTGATTCCATCTAAATTAATTTTGAATATCTCCCCTTCTCTTGACACTCCTTCTTCTTGGGATCCATATCACCAAAGATCTCATTATTTAGACCCTTATAGCTCTGATCCAACCCTTGATTCATGAACTTAAGTTGAGCCAACTGTCTTTGTAAGTTTTCATTCTCAATCACAACTGCCATGACCTAATTCTCCTTTTCCTTTTCTATTCTTTGCCTTAGAAGCATCTAGTGTTGAATCTCTCTTCTCAAGGCATCATTATTACCAAAAATTAAATCAAGATTAGATAAAGTAATATCCAAATGTGGAGAGTCCTCCAAATTTATAAGATCTACTTCCCTTTGATTTACTGCTTCCTCATAAGGATCATCTTGTAGAAATGAGTTATTTCTTGTATTTTGGGAAGAGGCCTCTATGTTTGAAACATCTCTAGGTTTGAAATATCTATTGTTCTTCCTTTCATTTTCTCTTCTATACTGAACCTGAGTTATAAACTTTTGTTGTGATGTGTCTTCTTGGACAGGAGTATCAAACATGTTATCAAAGAAGCCCAAACCATCTGATTTAGTACTGGGAGAAGGAGTATTACTTCTCTCTGGGACAACTTCCAAAGGATGACTAACCCTTGAAGCCTTTGGCTTCCAAGAACTTCCATTTGTGGACTCAGTTCTCCTAGACCAATTTATTTTAGTAGGATTTGGGAGCTCACCCTCCAATTCAGCTTCCGGATGATCTTTCATGTATGCTCTGGTGTTTCTCATACTTGCTTATATCTTGACCAACAAGATCATAAAACAATACTATAATTTTTATCTAAAACACTAGTCAACCAAATTCGGAGTCACCACCCAATAAAACTTGGGATTTTAAAATAATTGAGAGACTTCACCTCTAAAATTTTGAAAATATTTAAATAAAACTTAAGAAAAGAACTTATCTCTTAGTCCCCAATGGATGGGTTAATTGCTACCTTGATTAGATAAGCCTTCAAAAGTCCTTTGTGCTAAGTCTCCCCAGCATAGTCACCATTTCTATTGGTGACTCGAATGGGTCAAATGATATGAATAGTAGAACACCAGAGATTCCTTTGAAAGGTTTAGTAAATTTGTTTTTACTTCTCTATCCCTAGTAGAGTCACCATTTCTGTTAGTTCATTTTCTTTATCTTTGTATGCCTGCAGCTCAGGTATGTTCCTCTATAGACCCATGCATTGATGCAACAAGGAGAAGAAGTAACACTCAAAAAGGTCCTAAAACCTTCTACACTTTGAGCTCCACAGACTCAGGTGGGCACTACCTATCTTTTTCCCTCAAACTATAATAACCTCATAAGCAGGCATAAATGGTGGATGTAGTATAAAACAAGTAAATGTTAACAGTTTTTATAAAATTGGATGAGAACTAAAAATATAACATATCAAACTAGTGCACTAGCCAGTGGGTATGAAGTCATTTTAAATGCAAAGACTCTCAAAAACAACATTCATCAAATGTAAATCCTGCAAATGATCACTGAGCTTGACTATGCCTTACATACTCAATTCACACTTCCTAGAAGCAGATGTGATTATCCAATTCACTTCAACTCTTTACTCACTAAAATTGTTTAAGGATGTTTAATTCTCTCTGAAAGAAACCCTAAAGTAATTAGACCCTCTGCCTTACAGAGTGATGGATTCAAAGTCCTTAACAAGCAACCCAAATGAGTACAAGAAACCAACTTGAGGTGACATATGGATATAGGTGAAATGGAGTAACATCACCTTATTACAAGGTGGTGAGGTTTATTAGTGGTTGCATACTTGTGGTCCCTATCTTGGCGAAGCGGAGTAACTTAGCCAATGTTGGGGATGACTCTAGGGGAGTTGTCCATGACCCAAAAGATGGGGAAGCGAAGTACCTAGTCACTAGGCGAGGGGTAACTGCACAATGGGTTGTCCAAGTAGGAGAGTTGGAGCTTTTGTTGGATAGGCAATGTGGGTGAGTGATGCAGAGCTAGATATCCATGAATGGTGGATCTAAGGGGTGTTGCACTGGGTGCACATACAGGTTACTTGGAAAGTTGGATTTTCATTGAGATTTAGTATCTTAAGGGGCCTATGAGTGGGGTCTAGGATGGGAGATGGGATATGATGTTTTAGAGGAGTGCTCAAGGTGAGCCAATCCATGAGGCAGATTCATAAGGGTAATCAAAGGTGTTGTGGTGCATGATTGAAATGGTGATATGATCTATGGGCAAGGTGTTGTGGTGGTACAACCAAGTTGGAAAGTGATTACAATGACCAAGGGATTGGGATAGATCATGGAACAAGGGCATGGAGCTCAAGTAGGTATGTATTACAAAGGGAATAAATGGAGCTAAGATTACAGGTGTGCATGATTTGGTCAAAATGAAATGGATGCATGAGTAACATGGTTCACCAATGACATCATGTAGACAGAGATTGGGGGTCAAGGTAGTCAGTGCTCAGTGTTTGGATTCAAAGCTAGCTATGGTGGTTAGCTATCCCATTGGGGAAAAATTGGTGCTTCAAGGTCTATGGTGGAATGGGGGAGCCCAACATGGGACACGAGTGCTTCTATAGTACTAGGCATGCTTTGGTAGCATGCAAGGTAGGACAAGAGGACTGAATGTGTTCGGAGTGCTTTGGTAGTGCCAAGTATGCTTTGGTAGTATGCACAATGAGAAGGAGGACTCAGTGGTCCAATTCATTCAGGTGGGATGTACTGTTTAGCAAGGGAGACTCAGAGAGTCCCAATGTACTCAGGAAATGCATTATATAGTCCATGGGGGCATGCATAGTTGAGAAAGGAAGAGCTATAGTGTTTCCAAGGCACTCAGAGGGGTGCAACGGTGATCAAGAGAACTCAGGGAGTTGAGATCACAAGGGCTAATGTTAGTAGCATGGATCTTATGGGGGATACCGTAGTCAAAAGCATAAGGTGGAAAGTATAAGAGTGGTTCAATATGGTTGGACATAAGTAGAGAATTCGGCTCGAGGATGCATGCAAGGAGAACCAAAGGAAGTAGAGCCAAGGAGGTTCGACATGCACTTCTATTCCATGGGGTGTATGTTTATGCAGTTAGGTGGTGGGCACTTGATGTTTGGGGTAAGGCGTAGTCTGGGAGAAATAAATACTCATCTACAATGGGAGTCATGAGTAAGGCTTTCCAATAAAAATGTTACAATTCAATATGAAATCACAAAATGCAAGGAAATATAGACAAATCTCATTGATAAAACATCTAAGCATGAAAAATCAGAGTCAAAAGACCACTGATAGTCTTAGTTTAACAAGAAGAGCTCACAAGCCTTATTATGGCATAAAGTTCCCATCCCTTACAACAATACAAAAAACCCTAGATATACCCCCAATGAAACCATGAGTCTGGACCGCCTTAGGGCACAAGGAAACCCTAAAACACAACCACCACGGCTCAGGAAATATACCATCATTAAGCAAGATTAGACAACGAGCCAAGAAAGTATAAAACACTACAAAATTAGATAAAACCATGGAGTGCCACCAAGAAACATTAATGAAGCTCCAAAATATTAGCAAGTCGATTAATTAGGAACCCTACAGCCTCAATTAATTGACCAAAAAGATCAGATTGCACACATTAATGCCTTTGCAACCCATAAAGCAGCGCCATAGTAAAAAACCCTAAGAAAAAAAATTTAAAATTCAAATATCTGATTTGCAATGGCTACAGGTAGCACAAAAAAAAGCATCAATGGTCAAGATTTGAACCTTTATCAACTTTAAAAGTCAGTCGTCGATCTTTCTTTAATTACCCAGGCACTCAGATCAGATCCTTCCAGGTGTCGCATAGGTGCAATGACTCAAACATTATATATCTATCATCTTCTCTTTGAAGCTTTGCGCCAGCCGTCAGATTCATCTAATGTGATCACTCATTACCTTTCCTCAGTGCTAAGCTGGACCCACCTTGTACACGTGGCACAAAGGCGTAATGCCTTGAACTGTTAATTTGACTGCATCTTGTCTTTGAGGCTTCACGCCAACCATAGGATCTTTTGAGACTTGACCACTCGATAACCAACTGCAGACGGGCCCAAGACCTGACAAATTTCTACATGTTGACATGACATGATGCCTCAAACAGTAAAAAACTTCAATTATTTGATTAGGGGAAAGCGATAGTTATACATCTTCTCGCATCTGCACAAACTTTATTGGCCATTGAAAACCCAAAATTGATGATATCAACAATGCTACATGGAGAAAGGGAATGATGCCTTAAACCATAAAGACTTTCATCTTGAGATTTAAGGAAAAGTGACAATCATTGATGAATTTAAACCCGACGGAGCATTAACATCACCGAAGACCAAATGGAAAAGAGGGCCCGCCAAAATTAGAGGAAGACACACGACAACTTGTCACATTGCCTTGATGAATAAAGAACTTCATATTGTGCTTTAAGGAAAAGAGAAAACTGTAAGATCAAAGAAACACGATCGACAGATGTAAAGTATAAAATATGTCGGGAAACAAAGTTAGGACATAGGAAAATACTAAAATGAACCCCGCTGAGATTTAGGAAAAATAAGAGGGACGACCTTTCTCAGACATGAAACAAAAGGACACATGGGCTAAAAAGATTTTAAGTGACCCAAAAAGTTAACTTCATTTTATAATGTGAGCCAGAAACCTAGGGTTTTCCACCAATGACTATAAATTTGAAAGTAAGGCCTAAGGAGAGCCTAAGGAGATAGCAAGACTTAGTAGGGTTTTCATCATTTAGACCATAATTTCTTCAAGATTTTAAAAGTGCTAACAAGTTACTCATTCATGAGATCCACATGATGAATCACTCTCCTTTTTTGGTTGTTATCATGTATATTATGTACTTCATTTATTTATTTTGTGAGAAGCTACACTTGATATTTTCTTGTTTCAATAAACATGTACTAGACATATTCTACTTGAGCTGTAGGATTTGAGTGTGTCTATATCTCTAGCAGTGACACAGGAGATAGTAACTTTGGCCTTTCATATTGAGCCAATTTTGTTCTTGTATGGATGGTGTATACATTATTATGATGTTATCCCTCTAGTACATGTCTGTAAATATGAATTCATTATGCATTTGTGATTGACCAGTGATTGTGTGTGCATTTAGAAGTTCCTACAACTGTTGTTGATGATTTAATTAAAATGTTTATTGCATTTGGGGTATTTTAATATTTATTTTATTTACCAACTAATTTTTCATAGTTGGATTCCAATTATCACGAATCAATTTATTTAATTGAGAAAAAGGGTCGATAGTTTATTTAAATTATTTAAATAAACTATTTTAAAGTCACTTTGGAAAAAGTGCTTTATAATTGAAAACTAAGTTATTAATCCTCACTTTTTCACTTTTGCTCTTTGTGAAAATAGGGATTTGCTCCAAATTTGTGTTGGAAAATCCATGTTTACGCTCATTGGGTTTGACTCAAGTGTCAGATCTTCATGGGTAGCACTCATTGAAACCATGCCGCAATTGCTTACATTCCTATGGAGCCGTTTGTGATTTCACAAGGTTTTTATTTTCTCTTAGCTATTTCTGTGGATTCCTACTTGGTGAGAGGTAGGGCTCTCATTTTTTGATCAATACTTGTATGTTTCCTTTGATTCTAGTTTGTTTTTGCTTTGTGGGATGATAGTTAACAATTTCCCCATGTTTTTTATGCTTTTATCACTCATTTGGGTTTGTACGTTTATGTTGGGTTTTTAGTTTGAGTTTTTCCATCATGAGGCTGGGAATTTTTTCCCACAATGTCAGAATTATTTTTTTATTGGATCTTTGGGTTAGTTACACCCTAGAGGCAAATGGGTTTTAATTATGTCCATTTCCTTGATTTTTACATTTTGGGCATTTTTTTTTCTGTTTGCCTGATTTTGTGTACTACCTAGTTTTGTCATTTGGCATGTTTAGTTTATTTCTAACATTGGAGTGGATTTTTCTCCATGTTTGCAACCACTCTATGGTTTCACTTTGTGAATTTTGGATTCCTGGATGAATCTGTACTCCCGAAAAAGTGCTTGGTTGAGTGTGTCGTGAGCACTTATTATGACTTTTCCTTCTTTGGGATTTTTACCTCCTTTCTTGTTTTTTTTATCACATTTGGAGTGTGATTCTGGTGGTTTATATCACATCACAAGCACTTTAAGTGTGCCATGACAGGATCTTGTGGGAACCACACTCTTGATTTGAGGCCAATTGAGTGGTGTAGGAGCACCTTCCCTCCACTGTTCAAACAATCATCTTCTTAGGGTCTTCAAAGGATTCACCCAAGGGCCTCCATGACTAAGGGTAATCAAGATCATTTCAAGAGTTTTCAATAAGCCAACTTGTAAGGCCTATTCACCCTTGGTGTCTTTATAAACCTTGGGCTTTGAGTATGGTCAATTGGCATGTTTTGTGTTTAGTATAGTCTAGGTGTTTTCTTAGGATTTTTGATCATGTTTTTTGATAATCATGATCCCTAGGATCTTAGACTTAGGTCTTGTTAAGGGAAAGATGCACTTTGGCAAGAAATGCAAAAAGTTGCACATTGTTAGAAATGTTGTCAAGCAACTTTTGTAAAAAGTTGCTAGAAATGTTGTAAATGATTCAAAACGGTGATAACCTTCAAAAATTAGTTGGATCCATTGGGAAAGTCTTTAATAAGCCCTTTCAGGCAGGTGGAAGATAGGAGGATGTAATTTTTTTTTGAAATCAATAATGATTCCCTATTTTCCCAAAATTTTGTCTGCAAACTAAGCATGTATAGACTGGTACGGATTGAAAGAAGACAATGAGTGGATGAAATAAAATCTAGGATGAGTTAAGGATTAGATGCAATTTTTTTGAAGTGTTTCTAAGATCAGGATCAAAAGTTATAAGAAAAACTCTCTTGGGTGCACAGAAACCCTTCCTGGATAGGCAGTTTTCAGAGATCATGCCCTAACTTGCCTTTCCACCATGGGAATTCCTCATGCCTCAGGTAAATGCAATTAGGTCCAATGTACTATAGGATTATAGAGGCTTGGGAGAAGGGGAATGGATCTAATATTTTTTATTGCAATCCCTAGGCCAACCATCTCCATGTTCTTGGTTCAATCCAGAGAAGAATGAAGTAGAAGCAACACTTTGTGGGTAGAAAAAATCAATCTAATGGTGAATTGTGATCTCTAAGGGGCCACTTTAACCATTACAAATGGTGTCTTTCCAGAGGAGTTTGAATGGTGAAGAATTCTAGAATAAATCAACCCTTCTAGGTCTAATTAGGCCTCCTGCAGTAGTGAGCATTAGGTACTTTCCTTTCTGTTTGGGAGATAGGCTTTTGGGGTTTGACATAACTTGATAAAGGGTGTCTGGATATAATATTTGTTTGATAGATCCTTTAGGAAGTTTTTGATCTAAGTCCTAAAAACTCGCTCAATAGGGCTACAAGCCAGGAAGGCCTAAAGCCAGAATTGTTGTATGATTTCTTAGACACTTTTAAGGGTTACAAAACATCTCTTTTAGAGACCTTTGAATTGTTTGGAACCTTTCTATCCATTACAACATATAGGTTCCTATTTTATGTTAGAAACAAGTATAAGTTACTTTCTTGAAAGAAGACTTAGTATCCTCTAGGAGGATAGTGTGTTTTGTAGTTGCTACAGGATCCATTTTGAAGGTGTAGAGAAATCTCTTAATCCAATTTGGGTGCAAAGAAGACACCTAAGGTCACACCACATCAAAGTTGCCAAAATAGAGGAGAGCTTTGCATCAAGTGGTATCAACACATCAAAGATCCTTAAGGGAAAAATCAAACCAACACCATGGAAGGAGAAGATGATGGAGGGATGTAAACAAGGATGACCAATGCAGAGATAGTAAGATACCTCAGAGAGCAAAGGACAAAGCATGATGAAAAAAGAGACACTGAGATGTGGTCTATGAGAAAATAAATGAAAGATCTTAGTGAATATATTTGTAGGAAAAGTGGTAACTATGAAGATGTTGAAGAAGGGAGTGAAGAAGAACCCCTTTAGGAGGAAGATGAATTTCCTAAAGATCATAGGCTACTTATGAAGACTCTAAAATCTACAGAGAGGAGAACCATGGATACCAAGCTTGAGTTGCCTACATACAATGGGAAGATGGACCCAGGTGCTGCAATGGATTGGGTGAATGCCCTAAATAGTTTCTTTGATTGTGAAGACATCCTTGAAAACTAGAGGGTGAAGATTTCTAAGTCAAAGCTCAAAGGATTTGCACTCACATGGTGGAAATTCACTCAAGATGATGGGGTGAAGAACAAAAAGAATCCAGTCACTACATTGAAAAAAAATGGTGGCACTACTCAGGAAAACTTATGTCCCTGAAGATTATGAAGTCCAACTTCATAAGAAGAGGATGAGTCTAAGACAAAAAGAGATGGATATCTCTACCTATACTAAATAATTTTAGGAATTGGTGATGAAATCCAAGCTTGCTGAGCCAGAGTGTGTAAAGATATCTAGATATATGCAAGGACTAAGAATTTCAATTCAAGATGAACTTAGCCTAACAAGCCCTACCACAATAAACTAGTTCTATCAATTGGCACTAAAGATAGAAGAAAAGTTTAGAAGAAGAAATTAACAGAGTAGTAGGGATAAAGGTAAGATTGATAGAGGAAAAGGAAACTTTGGAGGAAGAGAAACAATAGACCACAAGAAGAATCCAATAAGAAGAACACCCAAGGAGAAAGTAGTTCAAGGGGAGGATACAAAGGTAGAAGAAGTAATGGTAGGGGTAGAAATTGATGAAGAAACAATGGGAAAATTAAATTCCATAACTACAATTAGATGGGTCTCTACACCAATAGGTGTCCGAACAAAGACAAGAAGAACAACCAAGGTGAAAGAAGAACTAACCTTGTGCAAGAGGATGATGCTAACAGTGTAAGAGACTATACTGGAGAAGAAAGGACATGCCTCATGATGAAGAGGACCTTGATCCAAGTACTTATGCTAGTGGAGCCTCCCCAAAGAAAGATTATCTTTAGAACCAACTGTAAGAGCCATGGAAAGGTATCCAAGTTAGTTATTGATTCTGATTCTACTGAAAATATTGTATGTAGGGAGATGGTTGATAAATTAAAATTGGAGGAAGTACCCCACCCAAATCCCTCCCGTGTCTCTTGGTTGACAAAAGGACAAAAAAACCTTATAAATGAACAAGCTTGCCATCAAAGACTATAAGGATAGAGTCCTTTGTGATGTTTTAGATATGGATGTCAGTCACCTTTTGTTAGGATGTCCATGGCAGTATGATCTTCAATCCAAACATGATGGAGTCACAGAAAAATATTAGATTAAGTAGAATGGTCACAAGCTCAATCTACTCCCAAATCTTGATTCTCAACAAAAAAAAATCAAAGGAACAATTAGTCATGCTTGCAGGAGAACAAGAAATGATCAACACTATCCAAGATTTAGAGGTAGGATATGCCCTAGTCCTTAAACCAAAGGAGAAAATAGTGCACAAAGAGGTACCTAAGGAAGTAGACAGTCTACTGTAGAAGTATAAAGGAATAGTTGCAGAAGACACACCAGATGAACTCCCACCATTGAGTGACATATGTCATCAGATAGATTTCATTCTAGGTGCTTCCCTACCCAAAAAAGCTACATATAAACTCACCTCTGATCAAAATGCAGAAGTCACTAAGCAAATAAGTGAACTGTTGACCAAAGGACTCATACAAAAGAGTCTTAGCCCTTGTGCAATCCCAAATTTTTTGACCCCTAATAAGGATGGAAAATAGAGACTATGGACGAACTCTAGGGAAATAAACAAAATAACAATAAGATATAGATTCCCTATACCAAGAATAGAGGATCTACTAGACCAACTTGGAGGAGCATGTTATTTTTCCAAGATAGACCTCAAATTAGGCTATCATAAAATAAGGATAAGGCCTATAGATGAGTGGAAAATAGCATTTAAAACCCCTAAGGGATTATATGAATGGCCTATGATGCCATTTGGTCTTAGTAATGCTCCTAGCACTTTCATGAGGCTAATGAATGAAATGCTTCATGATTTCATTGGAAAGTTTGAAGTTGTCTACTTGGATGACATTTTGATCTTTAGTAGAACCAAGGAAGAACATATGAGACACTTGGAACAAATCCTCCAAAGACTTCATGAAAAGAAACTATCCATCAACCTAGAAAAATATGCATTCATGCAACAAGAGTTGACATTCTTGGGTTTTGTCATCTCTACGGGCACTTTGAAGATGGATCCTGAAAAGGTAGAGGTTATCATCAATTGGTCAACACCAAAAACACTAGGAGAAGTCAGGAGGTTCCATGGATTAGCTACCTTTTATAGGAAATTTGTCAAAAATTTCAGTCATATTTGTGCACCTCTACTTGATACCATCAAAGGTGGTAGGAAAATAAAATTTCAGTGGACAACCCAAGAAGATGAAGCTTTTGAGTATTTGAAGGGAAGAGTAGCACAATATCCTATATTGGCACTACCTACCTTTAACAAGTTGTTCACAATAGAGATAGATGTAATCAGTCTAGCCATAGGTGTAGTCCTTAGTCGGGATGGGGGACCAGTGGCTTTCTTCTATGAAAATTGAATGAGGCCAAGAAAAAGTATAGTTCATATGACCTATAACTTTATGATATGGTTCAAGCCCTCAATAAATGGAGGCACTACTTACTACCAAAGGAATTTATTGTTTTTACATATAACCATGTATTAAGTTTTCTTAACAGTCAAGACAAGTTAAGTTGCAGGCACATGAAATGGGTTGAACAAATCCAAGCATTCACATTTTCTATAAAGCATAAGAAAGGAACCTCCAACAAAGTTGTAGATGCTCTTAGTAGGAGAGTGATCTTGGTTGAAGAAGTATAGGTTCAAAGAATGGGAATCGATGTCCTCAAACACCAATACAAGGAGGATGCAGACTTTGGTGAAATCTACAAGGTTTTCTCTACTCTCAAATGCATATAACACTGCTTATTTAGAATATTTATAGAAGAATGGTCTTTTGTTTAAAGGGGGTCAACTTTGTATTCCTAAATGCTCTATGAGAGAAAATCTGATTAGAGAGAAACATTGTGGTACACTAGGGGGTTATTTTGGGATTGATAAGATACTTGAACTCATAAGGAGAAACTATCATTGGCCTAAACTACCCACTGATGTCAAAAAATTTGTTGAGACATGCACTATTTTCCAAAGAGCCAAAGGAGTTAGGACCAATCAGGGTCTCTATCAACCACTCCCATTTCCAAAAAAACCATGGGACAGTGTGAGTATGGACTGTTAGAATAATAAGCAAAATAATGCAAATATAAACATGGAAGAGAACACAAATGACACAGAGATTTAACGTGGTTCACCCAATCCCTAGGCTACATCCACCAACAGTGAGTCCAATATCTTTATTATTATCCAACGATTACAATCTAAAACCTACAACTCAATACCGTCACAGGAAGTTATGAAAATCCCTCATACAATGAAACCTCAAAACCCTAAGCCCTTTTCACAAGCATATTTTACCTAACCTAATTAGGGCAAAAAATACTCTGACTAATAGAAAATCAATGGTCGACCCTTTACAATATTATTAAATCATTGTTGACCCATTAGGGGCTCTGCCCCTTGACCCCGCCTGGGGCACTGCCCCAGGACCCCGCAAGGGGCTCTGCCCCTTGACCCCAAGCATGGGGCCCAAATAGATATGTCTGGGGGGAAATTGTGCTGAAAGAAACTGAGTCTGATTAGGCTCCACATACATAAAAATCTCCCACTTGGAGACTGATTAGACTCCACAACAATATCCTCCCACTTGGAGACTGATTGACCAAACCTATAGCTCCCACTGGAATAAAGAAACCACCCTAGACTCTACTGTTCTTTTATTCTGTTCAGTCTAGAAGACCAACCGAAGCTGAAGAGGAATTCAACTTCTCCCTTGTCACTACCTTTGTAAACATATCTGCTAGATTATCATCTATATGTATCTTCTCCAACTTTAACTATCCATCATCCAAAACTGACCGGATGAAATGATATCGCAATTGTATGTGCTTTGTTTTTGAGTGCAAAGAAGAATTCTTTGCAAGATGAATGGCACTCTGACTATCTGAATACAAATAATTATCTGCCTGTAGATTTCCCAATTCTTCCATAAAGAATTGAAGCCATATCATCTCCTTGGCTACCTCTATAGCAGCAACATACTCTGCCTCTGTAGTGGATAACACATTCACCTTTTGTAACCGAGAAATCCAACTCACTGTTGTCCCACCAACAGTAAATACATAACCTATAGTACTCCATTTGGTATCTATATCTGCTGCCAAATCTGAGTCAACATAGCCATGAATAGTAGTAGAAGAGCCCCCAAAGTGTAAACACTTATTGGATGTACCTCTCAAATATCTGAGAATCCATTTGACTGCATTCCAATGCTCAATCCCAGG
>MU226572.1:1501597-1523675 GCA_018584345.1 Thuja plicata | reverse complement strand
GTGTAGCATGAAATGAAGCCCCTGAATCTAACACCCATGAATCATCAACATTTTCTAAAGACAAGAGCAAAGCATCCTCTTTGGATTTGTTACTTACCACATTTGCCTCCTTGTTTCCATCGTGTCTTTCTCCTTGATCTTTCTTCTAAGACCAACAATCTTTCTTCTTATGTCCTGGTTTTCCATATTACCAGCAATCACTAGGTCCTCTTGACTGAGACCTCTTTCCCTTTGACTTTCCTTGTGATTTTCCATGATTTCCAGAGTTGTTTCCTTTGTCTCTTGTTCTACCTCTGCTTTCTGCATTCAATACACTACCCGATGTGGATGCCCTTAAGATTTTCCTATGAATTTCCTTACTCAAGATAACACCAACAACATCATCAAACTTTAGGGTATTAGAACTAGAAATAGAATTACTAACAACCATTACCAAGCCATTCCAGCTTTTTGGCAAAGAGCACAAAATCAAGAGAGCCCTAACCTCTTCATCGAAGGTAATTTTAACTGAATTTAACTGACTTGTAACTGTATTAAACTCAATTAAATGATCAATGAGTGATCCACCTTCTACCATTTTCATGTTAAATAAACACTTCATGAGAAATACCTTGTTTGAAGCTGAAGGTTTTTCATACAACTTCGCTAGGGTTTCCATCAGATCTTTAGTTGTCATTTCTCCAGTAATATTGAATGCCACCGATTGTGCCAGGCATAAATGAATACTCCCCAGTGCCTTCCTATCCAAAATATCCCAATCTTCCTTAGACATTGCTGCCTCTTTCTTGGCTATTCCCTCTAATGGCTGCCATAGATCCTTCTGATAGAGATAGTCCTCCATTTGCATCTTCCATAATTGGAAGTTTTGCCCATTAAATTTATCAACCTTCAACCTACCCTCGTCTACCATTTCTCCCACTTAACCGAGAGACTCTCCCACTAACTCGTGAGACCTACTTCAGAGAATAGATGAAAGAACGAATGAAAAAACCTCACTCTGATACCACTTGTTAGAATAATAAGCAAAATAATGCAAATATAAACACAGAAGAGAACACAAATGACACAGAGATTTAACGTGGTTCACCCAATCCCTAGGCTATGTCCACCAACAGTGAGTCTAATATCTTTATTATTATCCAGCGATTACAATCTGAAACCTGCTAGTCAATACCATCACAGGAAGCTATGAAAATCCCTCATACAATGAAATATTGAAACCCTAAGCCCTTTTCACAAGCATATTTGACCTAACCTAATTAGGGAAAAAAATACTCTAACTAATAGAAAATCAATGGTCGACCCTTTACAATATTATTAAATCATTGTCGACCCATCAAGGGCTTTGCCCCTTGACCCTGCCTAGGGTGCTGCCCCAGGACCCTGCAAGGGGCTTTTCCCCTTGACCCCGAGCATGGGGCCCAAATAGATATTTCTGGGGGGAAACCACGCCGAAATAAACTAAGTCTGATTAGGCTCCACATACATAACATGGAATTTTTCCTAGGACTTCCAAGAACTAAATAGGGATTTGATAACATTTTTGTTATTGTTGACAAATTTAGTAAAATGGCTCACTTTGTCCCTTGTAAATTTTCTAATGATGCTTCTCATATTGATAACTTTTTCTTCAAAGAGGTGGTTAGGATTCATAGATTTCCAAAATCCATTATCTCAGACAAAGATGTGAAATTCCAAGGGCATTTTTGGAGAACCATTTGGAAAAATTTGTGGACAAATTTGTATTTCAGTTCTGCATACTATCCACAAATAGATGAGCATAATGAAGTTGTAAACAGATCATTAGGAAACCTTCTAAGTTTTCTAACAAAACAATATGGATAGTCTTGGGATGCTATCCTCCCCCAAGCAGATTTTTCTTTCAATGATTTAGTCAACAACTCAACAGGGAAGACACCATTCCAAGTGAACTATGGACTTCATCCAAGAGGAGTCATGGAGTTGAGAGACTTACCAAGTGACTTTAAAACCAGTGCACAGGGTGAAGAGTTGTCTACATGGATCAAACAAATTCATGACCAGGTCAGGGATACATTGAATCAAAACACTGCAAAGTAAAAGGAACAAGCAGATAAGAAGAAGAGATATGTGACATTCAAAGAAGGAGATCAAGTATGGGCATACTTGAACAAGGCAAGGCTACCTAGGGGGCACACTAAACTATAGACGAGGAAGATTGGTCCATGTCAAATACTTCATAAATTTGGGGAAAATGATTTTGAAATTTATTTACCCCCAACTATTTCTATTTCTCCTATCTTTAACATTTGTGATCTCACTCCTTTTAAGGGTGATGTAGGATCTAATAATTCTTTGTAGGATGATGAAGATACACAGGAAAAATGGATAAAGGACTTGCCACCAAGCCAACCATTACAGTTGGAAAATATTCTTGACTCTAAAGTTTTCAAACAAACTAGGGAGAATACCTACACTAACTACTTGGTTAAATGGAAGGGGCTACCTGACATTGATGCCACATGGATGAGAGAAGAGTGTATTCACAAGCATGGAACTTATGTTCAATAATTGCTCTCAAGTGGAACTTGAGTTTTCAAAACAAGGGAGTATGGTGTAGGAGCACCTTCCCTCCACTCTTCAAACAATCATCTTCTTAGGGTCTTCAAAGGATTCACCCAAGGGCCTTCATGCCTAAGGGTCATCGAGATCATTTCAATAGTTTTCAATAAGCCAACTTGTAAGGCCTAGTCACCCTTGGTGTCTTTATAAACCTTGGGCTTTGACTATGGTCAATTGGCATGTTTTGTGTTTAGTATAGTCTAGGTGTGTTCTTAGGATTTTTGATCATGTTTTGTGATAATTATTATCCCTAGGATCTTAGACTTAAGTCTTGTTAAGGGAAAGATGCACTTTTGTAAGAAATGCAAAAAGTTGCACATTGTTAGAAATGTTGTAAATGATTCCCAATGGTCACAACCTTAAAAAAGTATTTGGATCTATTGGGAAAAGTATTTAATAAGCCCTTTCAGGTGGGTGGAAGATAGGAGGATGTAATTTGTTTTTGAAATCAATAAAGATTCCCTATTTTCTCCAAATTCTATCTACAAACTGAGCATGTATGGACTGGTACAAATTGAAATAATCCAATGAGTGGATGAATTAAAATATAGGATGATTTAAGGAGTATATTTAATTGGTTTAAAGTGTTTCTAAGATCAGGATCAAAAGTTATAAGCAAAACTCTCTCGGGTGCACAAAAACCCTTCCTGGATAGACATTTTTCAGAGATCATGCCCTAACTTGCCTTTCCACTACGGGAATTCCTCGTCCCTTAGGGAAATGCAAGAAGGGTTAATTTAAAATAGGATTCCAGAGGCTTGGGAGAAGGGTAATGGATCTACTATTTTTTCTTGCAAGCCCTAAGCCCAAGCATCTCTATGTGCTTGGTTTAGTCCAGAGAAGAATGAAGTAGAAGCAACACTTCAGGGGTGGAAAAACTCAATATAATGGTGGATTGTGGTCTCTAAGAGGTCCCTTTAACCATTCAAAATGGTTTCTTGTTAGAGGAGTTTGACTGGTGAAGACTTCTAAAGAAATCAACCCTTTTAGGCCTAATTAGGCCTCCTGCAACATTGAGCATTAGGTACTTTCCTTTCTGTTTGGGAGTCTATGCTTTTGGGGTTTGACATATATTTGTAAAGGGTGTCTGTATATTATCTTTTTTTGATAGATCCTTTAGTAATTTGTTTTTATCTAAGTCCTAAAAACTTGCTTAATGGGGATACAAGCTAGGAAGGCCTAAAGCCATAATTGTTGTCTGATTTCTTTGACACTTTTAAGGGTTACAAATCATCTCTTTTAGACACCTTTGAAATGTTTGGAACCTTTCCATCCCCTACAACATATAGGTTCCTATTTTATGTTAAAAAAAAATATAAGCTATTTTCTTGAAAGAAGACTTAGTATCCTCTAGGAGGATAGTGTATTTTGTTGTTGCTACAGGATCCCTTTTGAAGGTGTAGAGAAATATCTTAATCCAATTTGGGTGCAAAGAACACACCTAAGGTCATACCACATTGAAGTTTCCAAAATAGAGGAGAGCTCTGCATCATTGAGCCTTGGATGTTTTTGGGGAATTTTGGACTTGTGAGTCTTTTGTGCATTTTGCCTTCATTGGCTTGTTTTGAGTAGTGGGATGAAGTGGCCCTTCAAGGAAAACCACAGAAAAAAGGGGCTCCAGGGTAACCTTGTCAGAGTCTCTAATAACAAGTGAAAACATTAAATAAATAATTGGGATAAAACTTAATATATGACTATGTGACTACCTTACCATCATTTCAAGATGTTGACATGGTATGTCCTGCCTTGCCATATATGGACATTGATATAGAATATTACCTTGCCTTCAATTGAGGATGGTGATATGGTACAATGTAGCATTTCCATCTATGGATGTTGATATGGATTAGTAGAGCATCCTTGATAAGAGAAGGGTCACTCAAAGTCACATGGGCTTGTACGAGTCATGCAATGCCACTTCATTCACGAGTCTCCACATTATACTTTGCTTAGTTGAATAGTGACCTTTATCCAATTGCTTTATGTGCTTTCATTATGTGTAAACTTAGACCTTGTATTATCCTTGAGTCATGCATTTGATTGGCATGTGTTATAGCCTTCTTAGTGTGTGTGGTGACCTTGTGTATGTGGTCGGGTTACTATGTCAGTGAGCATAGTGGAGTGGGCCTACGGGTTCCACATGGTAGGGTGGAATTGCACTTTACCACTATTGGGGATTGGTGTACAGATGACAGAGTTCCTCCAACTATAGGGACTTAGAGCTTGAGAGATCTCTTCACCTTATATATGTATTCTAATTGTACATTTATGTTCTTGAGTTTAGCTAGTTTCCTTCTTGTGCTCATTTATATTTTTGGGATGTAATCGAGTGACTATGACCTTGATACATTTTATTATGACACTCCCTAGTGTGGAGCAAGCCTATATTGCATGTCATACTTTGATGTCGGCCACCCTACCCTATTGTCAAACTAAGTTACCCCATTTGTTACATGTTTTAGGCATTAATGATTACCTTTTATTGGACCATACTTGATTATAGTAATTAGAAACAAAAATGGTGATGTCATAGATTATTTTTAGGCTCATTTTATTCTAGATCTTGTCAAGATCTTTCTAATGCATTTTGAATAGAGTCAAACAAATATTGGATGCAAAAGTTATGGCCTTCAGAAGGTCCTTCTATCTAGAGGATACATAATGGTGTCTGTGCAACTTTTTGCAGTGCCTGTACAACTTTGCACCACCTATGCAACTTTTTGCAGTGCCTATGCAACTTCTTGCAGTGCCTATGCAACTTTCTACATTGCCTATAAAATATCACCTATAAAAAAGTGAGCACTTCCCAAGGTCAGATCAAAAAAGTAAAAGTTGTTTTGGATACCCTTTATCGAGTAGAGGCCATTTCAATCAATACAAATAAGATTCTTTTCCACTGGTGATATTTTTCCCTTTTATTATAAGTGTTCAGCTTATTACATTGTATGACTATGGGGATGTGTTTGTCTCATCATTGAGTGATCGTTAATGATGGTTCGGTCTTAAGTGATCGTTAATGATGGTTCAGTCTTAACCCATGGGGTTCGTGTACGTGTTCTAAACTCTCATGTGATGGCTTGAGGTCTCGTCCTCCTTTCTTTGATGGTAAGGGTAGTGAAAGTAAGGCCGAGACTTGGTTGTTAGACCCTAGTTGTTTCTTCTTTATGTATCCTTATTTGAGCAACCTTAGAGCCCAGTGTATCATCATGCACCCAGGAGACTTTGTATCTATTTGGTGGCGCATAGAGGAGAAAAAGCTCTAGTTGGATATATCAATAATTTTTTGGGATATATTTGAGGAGTGGTTCCGTGAATGTTTACTTTCTAGGAAGTATAGAGGCATGTTTTGATGAGTTTCATGAGCTCTAACAAGGGACTATGTAAATAGATCAGTACGAGTAGAGGTTCTTTGAGATGAGGTAGTATTCTAGTTATAACCATGATGAGCCCTTGTTAGTGCAACACTTTTTTCAAGGCCTTAATGGTCGTATTATTGGGGATGTCTGTATGCACCAACCTAGGACACTCATTTTATTTCAAGAAGGTTATATTGGTTGAGAGTAACTTGCTAGGGGATTTAGTAGTTGGACAAGTGCACAGGTTCATAGTGCATAGCCTTCTGGGCCAGTTGCATAGGGTACACAAGTACATCCCACGGGATCTTCTTGGATACATTTGGCACCTCCGAGGGAATTTTACTAGTAGCACCATAGGAAGTGTCAGTCGCAGGGTCAAAAGAGTGGTCATAGTGCATGTACCCTAACACCTAGCAAGTGCAGTTGGTATCGTAGTAGACATGCTCCTCACACTCAACCATCTCTGAGTGTTTAGCCGAGTGTCACTAGAGGGAGTTATTAGTAGTATAATGCACCCTCAGTAGGACATGGTTATAGTCTAGGAGCATTTTTTACTTATGGTCAACATAGTCAGTACATGGCAGTGATGTGTCCTAGAGTGTCATTCCAAGGGCTAGTTAGAGGCAGGTTGTTTCTAAGCCTACAGTTGGGGATGCAGGTAGATCCCATAGAGTTTTTGCAGTGGTTCATAACAATCAAGCTGAGCACCAGGGCACTATTGTTGAGACTACATGTGTGTTGCATGATATTTATACCTCTATATTATTTTATTTTGGTACTTCAGATTCTTTCATTTCCCCCTATCATGCTGAGCGATGTGGGCTAGAGACAATATGACAAGTTGATAGTTGGCAGGTTGAGTTATCCATAGGTTCTAGAGTGACCATGGACTTCCTTTTTAGTGGTTGTGTGTTGGATTTGGGCACCTTTACCACCACCATAGATCTTCAAATCCTACCCTTGGGCTCTTATGGTGTTGTGTTGGGTATGGATTGGTTAGCTTCCCTCCAAGCGAGTATTGATTGAAGGTGTAAGTCGGTACAATGTGTGGATGACATAGGTGGGTGTGTTGAGATTTTAGGGGTTCACAGACCTATTTCACTACACAATATTTCAGCTACACAACTAAAGAAGAGGATGCGATAGGGTTGTTAGTTTCTTGCAGTCTCTATTAGTGACCTAGATGATATTGATATTCAAGAGGTGTCTCTCTATGATTACCCACTTCTTTTTGAGTTTGCAGATGTGTTTCTAGATGAGATTCTAGGCACACCACCTCAGTGTGACATATATTTTTGAATTTATCTCATTCATATATTTGAGCCTATTTCTCTAGCACCTTACCACATGACCACTTAGGAGTTGAGTGAGCTTTGTTTTCAATTAGAGGAGTTGTTAGCTAAGGGCCATATCCATCTTAGTGTGATGCAGGAGCATCTTGGGATCTTGGCAATCTTGCATCAACCAAAAATATTTGTGATGCAGGAGCATCTTGTGTCCTTGGAAACACTGCTCAACCAAAAATATGTTTTCTTTTGTTCTTTAGCTTGTTTGGAGACTACTTGGTGAAGTGCTCAATTACCTTGTTGCTTGGGTACTCTTTCTATCTTTATTTACCAACAGGTTTCGGGGTATATTGGTTTCTGTCGCTCGGTTATGCTTTCACCGAGCTAGTTTTCTATTGCTCAGTTATGTTCTTACCGATTCATTCTTGTTGCGAGGGTATCATCTTACCGAGGGTTTGATGTTGCTCAGTGATGCTCTTCCTGAGTTGTTTATCCTGATCTGGCTGACTTCTACATTTAATTTTTTTGGATTAATTAATGTGGGTTCTCTTGTTGGGATCTGTGTGGACCTAAACATGGGTCTCACTTAGGGATTTGAGTGCCGACCTCTTTGGTGGACTCTTGTATATATTTAGTTCTTAGTTCTTAGTTTATATGGTAGTTTTAGTAGGAAAATTTGGTATCAGATTATAATAGAAGATTAAGTGTTGAGATCTTGGAAGGCAGGTCAGTGACCTCACATGTATGAAGATCATTCTATAATTCATTTGAATGTATGTGGCCAAACCTAGGAAGGCCTTACAGCCTAACATGTAATAAGTTTGATCAATTAATGAAAAGGATATCTATTGTTTCTTCTCTCACCCTATTTGTTGTTGTTTCCGCATTGTCTTTGTAAGCTAGTTTGGTATTTGGGAGTGCTCTGGGCTCCTCATTCTATACCTCCTTGCATTAGGTGGTATCAGAGTGAAGGTTGAGATCTAAGTTCATTCTTTTAAACCCTAACCCTAGTTGGTTGATATTTTTGTGGGGTAGCACATTGTGACCTGACCCACAATTGCAGAGGGATTCATGATGGTTCTTGGGAGAGGAAATGCAGATCCAGGTCTAGCTGATATGCTTAGACATATGGCTGCAAGATTGGAAGCTGTTGAGATAGCCTAGCACAGAGGAGGATATCTTGAAGATGTTAGTGATGATGAATTTTAAGAAGTTCAAGGTGAAGCTATACCTACACTTGTGATGGATCAGGAAGAAGAGAGATTCTTGCGAGTATTGACAAGTTTGAAATCCACATCTCAGTTTAATCCTCTTGAGTATAGTGGAAAATTGGATTATGATGAATTGATATACTGGATAACTAAGA
This sequence comes from Thuja plicata, assembly GCA_018584345.1. Lineage (NCBI taxonomy): Eukaryota > Viridiplantae > Streptophyta > Pinopsida > Cupressales > Cupressaceae > Thuja > Thuja plicata. The sequence goes on along the minus strand of MU226572.1, from coordinate 1,515,066 downwards.
TGGAAAATTACTTTGAGTATTAAAATTTATCAGAGGACAAGAAGGTGAATATTAAAAGCACAAAGTTGAAAGGTCATGCATCCTTATGGTGGGAGCATCTACAATTGGATCAAAATAAGAAAGGTAAAGAAAAAATCAAGATATGGGATAAGATGGAAAACAAATTGAAGGGAAAGTTTCTACCTTGTGATTATTAGATTAACCTAGTTCAGAAAATGCAAAATTTGAAGTAGAAAGATCGCTCGGTAAAAGACTACACTAAGGAATTCTACAGATTGGACATCAGATCTAGACATTTTGAAGATGAAGTGGAAAGAGTAGTAAGATATTTGAATGGATTGAGAAGCTCTATACAAGATGAGATCAGCTTGGTCAATATGGAGAGCATTGCTAAGGCATATCAATTTTCCCTAAAAGGTGAGGAGAAGTTGAACAAAAGATATGAAGAAAGGCAAAGAGGCAGAGGTGGTAGATTCCCTAGACGAAGAGGTAGATCTCATGGTGAGAATAGTAGATCTGAACTAGACAAGTCAATTTTAGACACATCTTAAGAAAAGGAAAGACTGAATGGAAAGGTGTAAGTTCATGTTGGATGATATTAGTTTTGGTAATGATCATGCTATTGATATTCATGTTTTTGTCACTGATGTCAACATATATTTCTATGGAGAAACAGATTGGTTACTTGAATGGAAGAAGTGTACGGACACTATACGGATGATTCAAAATGACCAAAGTTGGATTTATGTAGAAGGATGTGTGTTGACCTTATTCCTAAGGTTTCTTGGCTTTGTGTTGAATATTGTGGATGTTACAGTTGATTTGGTGAAGACTGGTTTTCTGGACTGTAAGTGTGATTCTAGACAGAGTAGGTCTCTGTGTTCCTAGTGTATCTTTTTGGTGAAAATATTTTAGATGAAGTGAGCTTACTAGTAGATAGCCAACATATGTTAGAATAATGGGTTGAGTTCAATTTTCATGTGGTTACTGGTGACGTCAGTTCTGGCATGTATTCTGGATAAGACCTATTTGCTGGCCGACTTCAGACATGTAGCATCTGAAATGAATTATGAGCGTGGATTGTGGATCTAGAAGTATATGTGATGGATTGTAATTGATGTTTACCTATTATGGGTACCCTGTGTATCTTAGCAAGGGGTTATATAATTATTTGTATGATGGAAATCCTAAATTGGCCGACCTAATTAATTAATTATGTATTGGGAAAGCTTATTTGGCCGACCTAATGAATTATTGTAAGAGGGTATATATGAGAGATATTTTATTTTTGAGAATATGTGGTAGAGATTAAAAGGTAGAGAATTGTGAAAGCTATGAGGCTTGTTGACTGCTGTATGTAGAGGAGAGTTGATGATTGATATACTTCATTGGAACCGACCAAGAAAAGACAGTTGCTATCAGACAGTTCACTAGATTGTGTATTTTCTTTATACACTTTTTTGGATTGTAAATCCTTGAGGGTGGTCTTAACTTCTTTGGGCAGTGTGCCTAGGCAGTGAGCCTACTATTTTCTTTGACTTCTAACAAGGTCTATCTCCTAACAGGGACTTTTTACTGTAATATTGTAACAAGCTCCTAACAGGGCTAATATCTTTTAACATGGATACTATACTCTCAGTAGATTATTTGTGGGTGTTAATTCCCATTGGGGTTTTACCTTTAACAAGGTTTCCTCAACAACAAATATTGTGTTATGGTGTTGGCATTTATTGTGTTATCATTTAGATTTGTTGATATGGTTTATAAAGTTTAAAGTTTAATAATCTATATTACAACTGATTCACCCCCCCTCTCAGTTGTCTTGTGGACTTTTATTCCTAAAAATTGGTATCAGAGCTATTGGTCCTTAGAGAGAAATTTTAACAACTTGAGGTAATCTTGAAGATGACTTACTATAGGAAGGATAGTCCAAAGTTTGATCCTGAAAACTTTTACAGTTGGCAGAACAAGATGAGAACACATTTTCTATGTCTGCAAATTGATTACTAGATGATTACAAAGAAGAAACAAAAGGTAGCGACTGAGGATGAGTTAGAGAAGGCTATTGAAGATGAAAATAAGTTATTTTCATGTAATATGGTTGCAGGGGAATCTTTGATCAGTGCACTTTCAGAAGGAGAATTCACTGAAGTAAAAGACTTGGATTCTACACATGAGATCTAGAAAAGATTGGAAGCATTATATATTGGAGATAAGTTTACAAAGCAAGAAAAGATACAAAAATGGAAGACAAAGATGGAATCACTGAAGATGAGAGAAGATGAGAACATTAGGGCATATGGATAGAGCATTACTGAAGTGGTTACTGGTATTAGACAATCTGGAGGTACTTACAGTGAGGAAGAAGTGATTGCAAAGATACTATGATATTTGACACCTACATACAGAACCAAAGTAAAAGTTATAGAGGCGCTTATACCTTTGACACCAAAATTTACCAAAGAGATGTTGATTGGAAAGCTAACTACATTTGAGGCCATAGAATTGGGAGACACTTTACCTAATGTTGAGTCAGCATTCAAGGAAACCATGCACAAGAACAAAAAGACTTTATCTGGAAATGCAAGCACCAACAGTGGTGACCTAAGGGAGGAACTTGGAGCTTATGCTGATGAATGGGGACAAATACATGAGGAAGAAAGAAAGCTAGATGAAGTAGTGGCACTGATTTCTAGAAGAGAAAAGAGAGGTAAGGGTAAGTTTGAAGGAAAATTACCTTTGAAATGTTTTTCATGTAACAAGATTGGTCATTTTGCATCTATATGTCCTAGAAGAGTTCCAAAGCACAAACCTAAGTTTTTCAAGTCTAAATTTTCAAGAGACAAGGAATGTTACTATGCTATTGAGGGTATATCTGATGATGATGATGGTGACTATGATGAAATTGGATTTATTTCTATCAAGGATGATGTACCTATGCATGAAGAAAAATCCTAAGTATCCCAAGTTGAAAAGAAATCTAAATGGGTTATAAACAGTTGTTGTTCACATCATATGACTAGAGATAAAAATAAGTTTGTGAATTTGAAAAGACATGATGGTGGTGTTGTCATATTTGGTGACAATACTCCTAATCTTATTATTGGAGTTGGATCTATTTCTTTGGATGGAAAGACTAACACTGACAATGTATTACTTGTTGATGGACTTAAGCATAATCTGTTGAGTGTTGGACAGTTACTGGACAAGGGTTATCAATTAAAATTCATTGATGGGAAATGCTCTATTAGAAGTAATTTTGGAGATTTGATCACATCTGGTACTAAATCTAGAGGTAATGTATTTGACATCTACAGCTTCTTGTTTTATTGTGAAGGTTGATGATAGTTGGTTATGGCACAAAATATTTTGTCATGTTAACTTTGATAACATTGTGAAGGCAAGTATGAAAAATGCTGTAAGAGATCTACCTAAAATTGTGAAGCCATCTAACACTATGTATAGAGAGTGTGTTATGGGGAAGAAGACTAGAAGCACTTTTAAGAGAAAAGATTATTTAGCAAAAGGGAAGTTGGATCTGGTGCATACAGATAAGTGTGGTCCTAAAAGAACAAGATCATACTATGGTGACAGGTACTTTATACTATTTGTTGATGAATTTTCTAGGATGATGTGGGTTACATACTTGAGACAAAAATCTGAGGCATTTGACAAGTTCAAGTTGTTATAATTAATTTAGAATAACTGAGAGGGGGGTGAATCAGTTATTCTTAGGTCTAGATGTACTAATTGAAAATTTATAGCACTTTAAACAACTCAGATATGCTTAGCAGCAATAACATAAGTCAACAACATAAATATGCAGTTTACTGTTCAAATGTAATCAGCTTACAGAAGCTTAATAGTAACACACAACATAAACATTCACACAAGTTGACACCAGTATTTAATGTGGAAACCCAATTTGGGAAAAACCACCAATAACATGCTATCAAGTTTTCACTCTTCTGAAGTGAGCTCTGCTAGGATCCAACCCTGTTAAAGGTTACAAAACACATTGCTAAATGTGACCTAGTTAAAGGATTTAATCACCCTGTCAGGATTGGCCTTGTTAGAGGTCTTAGAACATTCCACCTGAATGTCACCTTGCTTAAAGGATTTAGAAAATGACTGTTAGGTCAACCTGGTTAAGGGATTTTTACTAATACAATGGTTATAAAGTAATCAACAGGTGTGATCTGATACATACAACTTACTTTGCAAATCCAAGTCCAATTTAGTTCTAATGCTAACTCACTCAGTGGCCTCCATTCTCATTTCAATCTTTAGATCTTCTTGGAGATCTGTCAAGCAATCACTTTTATAGCTCTCTACTTCTCTTCTCTGCCTTCTTTGCTAGATCATGCCAATCAGTCAATTAACCATGCAATCCTCTTGCATACACTTAGCACACTCACCACTCTTCTAGAATAACCCCTTGAAGTTATCTTATACCTCTTCATCTAGGTAAAATAAATCTTTTCCGCTTAATCAAGATCATAGATCTTAGGTTAGGTCAAATCAAATAGAGCTTTCCATCATTTACATTTAATTTATTTCTCCAAAGAAATCACTAATTAAATCTTTGATCCATACATTAATTATGGTTACCTATTCATTTAAATAGTGTGGACCAATCGTGCTTATCCTTAATTACCTTTACATATCCCAATAAATTCAATTATGTTAACCAGAGATCTAAAATCTCAATAATTACCAAAATACTACTACTCGGCCAACACTGTGTTCTTCCACTCGGTCATCACTATTTTTCTCGACAATTTACTGGCACTCAGTCGACACTAGAAATTATGCTCGACATTCACTAGTGCTTGGTCGACACAAAATTTGCTTGACATAAGCTGTTCCCAGCAAACTGTCATCATAACTTAGTGTTATAGATAAACAATACATTACTTTGCCAATGTGCCAATTGATTAGGTGCCCTTTTTAATTCTCCATAACTCAACTATTTCACTTGGTCTTCTTGTTAACCTTACCTTCAAATCTTCTTCAACAATCTATAGATATGGTACTCAAACAGATAGTAATAGTCTCACCAGTTAAGATTTTACATCAATGACAAAAAACAATTGTTTACATTGTAGCTTTCTGACAATCTCCCTATTTGGCATTGATGGCAACACTAAACATTAAAACAATAATTTTACAACCATAGTTACCATACAATCCAAAAAAAATATTCTGCATATGTTCCTTGATATGAACAAATCTTCATTAATGTCATTAGCTTCATTCTGATTCTCATCTTGTAAAACATGTCTCCCTTTGTGTCTATAATCACACTAAAATCTTTCTATTTCTATTCATCTATAGACTCTCTCTTTCAGTAAACTCTCCCTTTTTTCTCTAAGTATAGTAAATTCTCCCTCTTTCAGTAAATTTATCCCTTTTTGACAACAATTCCAAAGATGTTGACATATTCATCATGCAGATTCTTCTGTTCTAACTCAGTATCATGTTGTTCCTATCATCTTGTTTATGACTGATCCTCTTTTCTGTCCTTGTCTTTCTTTCACATCTTTAGGCAACTTCCTAAAGTGTGACTTCCTATGCATCAATGTGTCAAATATTCTGAATATAACATTTGATGAAAGAATACCATTCTGAACTAATTAGCCTCAGTTAGGGGAATCGCCCCTAATTTACCTCACAGATACTCATGAGCATCTTTACGTAGTGCTTTTGTAAATATGTCTGCTAACTGTTCCTTAGTATGCACATATTCCAGTCTCACTTCCTTGAATTGAACTAGCTCCCTCAAGTAACGATACTTGATAGCTATATGCTTTGTCTTAGAGTGCATCACAGGGTTCTTAGAAATATTGATGGCACTCATGTTATCAGAATATATAACAACTGGTTTTGTGATCTCCTCTTTCATACCTTTTAGTAGTATCTTCAACCACACAATATTAGAACAATTAACTGCTGCTGCCATATATTCGGCTTCAACGGTAGATTGTGAGGTGCAATTATGTTTCTTGCTTGTCCATGAAACCAATCTCTTTCCCAAAAGAAATTCTCCACCTATGGTGCTTTTCCTGTCATCCTCATTTCCAACCCAATCAGAGTCAGTGTTAACTCTGAGCTCAAACTTATCATTCTTTTTGTAATACAGACCATATTCATATGTTCCTTTCAAATATCTCAAAATTATTTTTACTGCCATCATATGAGCTTCCTTGGGATTGACAGAAAATCTTGCAACAATTCCAACAGCTAGATCAATATTAGGTCTTCTATGTACAACATATTGCAGCTTTCCAATCATTGACCTATAAAGGGTTTGATTCACTTCTTTTGTAGTATCATTTTTTGTTAACTTCTGTCTAGTAGCCATGGGTGTACTCACTAGTTTTGATTCTTCCATGCCAAAATTTTTTAGTATCTCCTTGACATATTTTGATTGATTAATATAGATACTATTCTTCATTTGATATATTTGTAGGCCAACAAAGAATTTTATTTCACCAAACATAGACATCTCAAATTCAATTTGCATCTCTTTTGCTAGTGTTTGGCATAACACATCTTGTCCACCAAATATAATGTCATCAACAAAAATTTCCGCTAATAAAGTACCTTTATTTTTCTATCTTCAAATACAGATTGTTTTTGTCATTGGTTCTTGCAAATCCAATCTTTATCAAATAATTGTACAATCTCTCATACCATGCTTTTGGTGCTTGCTTCAGTCCATATAGTGCCTTGTGTAATTTGCAAACCATGTTCCTCTTGCTTGGGTCAACAAATCCATCAGCTTGCTCAATTTAAACTTCTTCTTATAATATTCCATTTAGAAATGCTAACCTTACATCCATCTGATAAACTTTGAAACCTTTGTAGACTGCATATGCAAGTAAGGTTCTAACTCCATCCAACCTTCCAACTAGAGCGAATGTTTCTCCATAATAATTCCTTCCTCTTGTGCATAACCCTTGCATACGAGTCTAGCTTTATTCCTTGTTACTTCTCCATGTTCATTCAACTTATTTATGAATACCCACTTAGTACTAATTATATTTTTGTCATTCGGCCTAGGTACAAGTGTCCAAGTCTTATTTTTCTCAATCTGTTCAATCTATTTATTCATGTCTTGTATCCAGTCTTTATTTTCTAAGGCATCTTTTACTATTTCAAGCTCAAAATCACATAACAAGAATCTCTCAACTTATTTCTTGTCATAACTATAGAATCCTTCGATCCTATGATTTGATCAAGTTTGTGGTACCTCCTCACATACTTTGCTAGAGTAGGTTCTTTTCTTGCTTCAGATTCATTATCTTCATTCAATTTAGGTTGAATCTGTATCTCGACATCTCCATCAGATAGGTCGGAAAATACCTCATGTTGCCTGACATTCTCATTCTGTGACTTGGCAAGTGCTAACTATTGCTCAACAACCTCATTCTCAGGTTCAGGTAATACATTAGAATCTTCCTCATCCAAAAAGAAAAATGATTTGTAACTTTTAGGTTCATGTGTGCTTTCTGCTTCATTTCTATCTGCATATTCATCAATTCTAACATTTACACTTTCCACAATCTTGTTAGTATTATAATTCAAACACTTATATGATTTACTCTTAGTTGAATATCCAAGAAATATACCTTCCTCACATTTAGCATCAATTTTTCCATTTCTGTTATCTTTCAGTATGAAACATTTGCTTCCAAAAACTTTGAAATATCTTACATTAGGTGCATATCCATACCATAGCTCATAAGGTGTAGCATTAGTACCTTTCTTGATTTGTACTCTGTTCAGGGTATAGACTTCTATACTCACAGCTTCTCTCCAATATTTCTGTGCAACATTCTTCTCCATGATTAGTGTTCCAGCATAGTTCATGATAGATCTGTTTCTTCTTTCAACAATACCATTTCGTGGTGGTGTCTTGGGAGCGGACATCTATCTTTTTATACCTCAGTCATTACAAAACATGTTAAACTTATTAGAAATAAACTCACCTCCTTGATCAGATTTCAAACATTTTAGAATTTTACCTGTCTCCTTTTCAACTTTTGCTAAGTACCACTTAAATAACTAGAATGCATCATATTTTTCCTTAAGAAACATAATAGTCATCATTCTAGAGTAATCATCAACAAATAGAATAAAATATCTATCTCCACAGTAAATTTTCTCACCAATGGGACCACAAAGGTCAGTATGAACCAATTCCAGAATTTCCTCAGAAGTATGAGTCTTTCTCTTGAAACTAGATTTAGTCATCTTTCCCAATTGACATTGCTTACACATTGCATTTTCAGGTTTCTTTAACTTAGGCAGCCCTCTAACCTTTTTCAATTTTCTTATGCTTACCAAGTTATCAAAGTTTACATGACACAACCTTTTATGCCATAACCAAACATAATTATAATGTGCAAATAAGCATGTCTCATTAGCTAAATCCAGATAGAACAAGTTACCTTTTGTTTATTCTCCACTTCCAACTAGTTCTCCAATGGCATCTTAGATCTTTGCCTTCTTGTGATGGGATTCAACTCTGTAACTAGAACTATTTAGCTATGCAACACTCAATAAATTATAGTTAAGATCATCAACCCAATATACATTGTCACATATGATCTTATTAGTCAAGTCAATTGATCCTTTCCCTTTAACAAGACATGGTGCATCATTACTAAATTTAATATAACCACCATTGCACTGATCTAGGGTTTCAAATTTATCCTTGTCACCAGTCATGTGAGGTGAACAACCACTGTCAATAATCCAACAGTCACCTTTACTCATATAAGAAATTAGTGTATTTTTCTCATCATCATCAGAATCATCTTTCATAGAAACATACACAACTTTTATATCATTTTCATCAGAATTATCAGAACCACTGTCAGAAGCTTCTTCAGCTATATAGCAATATTTCTTACCTTTGTCTTTGTAATCCTTATACTTTTTGAAGTCTCAGTCATCCTTTTTGTCTTTGTATTTTCTGTCCCTTCTTTCATCTTTGTCATTCTTATCAAGACATCTAGCAGCAATATGACCAACTTTGTTACATGAAAAATAAATGATAGGAAGTTTACCTTTGAATTTTCCTTTTTCTCTAGATAGTCTTCCTACCATAAGTGCCTCAAGTTCTTCCATATCATCATCTTTAGTGTTTCTTTCACTGTTCACACATTTATTTCCTTTCTTTGATTTGTTAAGGACCAACTGGGATCTGAATGCAGAATCACTAGCTTGTGGAGTGCAGTTATCAAAATTTGACATCTCAAATGTAGTAAGTCTTCCTACCATACCTTCTAAAGTCAAATTATTATTAGGAGTACATCTCAATTCTTGAATTGCAAAGACTCTAATAGCATATACACAAAGAAGAGTCCTTAGTACCTTGCTCATAATGGTGTTATCATCAATGGTTCCATTAGCTCCTCTAATAGCATTCACAACTTTTATCCTACCACAATATTGAACTATGTTTTCTCCTTCTTGCACTTTCATTTCATCAAACTTACCTCTTAAACTTTCAGATTTGGCTCTCAACACATTTTTATCTCCTCCATAGATGGTTTATAGGGTATCCCACATCTGCTTTGCATTTGTACAGTTCTTTATCTCCTCAAATTTAGGATAGCTCAAGGGTGATGTGATCTCCAACATTGCTTGATTGTGTTCCTGCTTTTCTCTTAACTGTTCAACGGTGAACGGTGTAGTGAGGGCTACATAGTCATGTTCAATATAGCACTTAGCAACATAACCAATACCAGCCAGATGTAATTTCATCAAACTCTTCCATGCAGGGAAGTTATCTTTGTTCAACTTTGGTACCTCCTTTTAATACATCTTGATCTTTTGCTCCAAGTAACTTCAAACTATTTTCAAGAGACCAAGGCTCTAATACCAATTGTTAGAATGAATTTAGAATAAATGAGAGGGGGGGGGCTGAAACAGTTATTCTTAGGTCTGGATGTACCAATTGAAACTTTATAGCACTTTAAACAACTCGGATCTGCTCGACAACAATAACATAAGTCAACAACATAAATATGCAGTTTACTGTTCAAATGTAATCAGCTTGCAGAAATGTAATAGTAACACACAACATAATCATTCACACAAGTTGAAACTAGTATTTAATGTGGAAACCCAATTTGGGAAAAACCACCAATAACATGCTATCAAGTTTTCACTCTTTTGAAGTGAGCTCTGCTAGGAGCCAACCCTATTAAAGGTTACAAAATACATTGCTAAATGTGACCTAGTTAAAGAGTTTAATCACCCTATCAGGAGTGGCCTTGTTAGAGGTATTAGAACATTCCACCTGAATTCCACCTTGCTTAAACGATTTATACAATGACTATTAGGTCAACCTGGTTAAAGGATTTTTACTGATACAATGGTTAGAAAGAAATCAACAGGTGTGATATGATACATACAACTTACTTTGCAAATCTAGATCCAATTCAATTCTAATGCTAATTCACTGAGTGGCCTCCATTCTCATTTCAATCTTCAGCTCTGCTTGGAAATCTGTCAAGCAATCACTTTTGTAGCTCTCTGTTTCTCTGTTCTGCCTTCTTTTCTAGATCATGCCAATCAGTCAATTAACCATGAAATCCTCTTGCATACACTTAGCACACTCACCACTCTTCTAGAATAACCCCTTTAGGTTATCTTATACCTCTTCATCTAGGTAAAATAAATCTTTAACGCTTAATCAAGATCGTAGATCTTAGGTTAGGTCAGATCCAACGGATCTTTCCATCATTTACATTTAATTTATTTCTCTAAAGAAATCACTAATTAAATATTTGATCCATGCATTAATTATGGTTACCCATGCATTTAAATAGTGTGGACCAATCATGCTTATCCTTAATTAACTTGACATATCCCAATAAATTCAACTATGTCAGCCAAAGATCTCAAATATCAACAATTACCAAAATATTGTTGCTCGACCAACACTATGTTCTTCCACTCGGTCATCACTATTTTTGTCGACAATTTACTAGTGCTTGGTCAACACTAGAAATTATGCTTGACATACACTGGTGCTCACTCGACACAAATTTTTCTCGACATAAGCTGTTCCTAGCAAACTATCATCATAACTTAGTGTTATAGATAAACAATACATTCTTTGCCAATGTGCCAACTGATCAATTACCCTTTGTAATTATCCATAACTCAACCATTTCACTTAGTCTTCTTGTTATCCTTTCCTTCAAATCTTCTTCAAAAATCAATAGATATGGTACTCAAATAGATAGCAATAGTCTCACCAATTAAGGTTTGACATCAATGACAAAACAACAATTGTTTACATTGTAGCTTTCCAACACAAGTTATTTAAAGCAAAAGTCTAGAATGAATCTGGTTTGAAGATAACATGTTTGAGATTAGACAGAGGAGGAGAGTTTACATCAGAGTTATTTAATTCATACTATGAAGAGCATGTAATATTTAGACAGACATATGCACCTTGAACTCCACAACAAAATGGGATTGTAGAACGAAGAAACAAAACTATATTAGATGCTGCAAGGACTATGTTGCTGGAAGGAAATGTGTCACATGTTCACTAGAGAGAAGCAGTTGGGACTGCTATGTACACTTTGAATATAATTCAGATTAAAGAAGGTATAGGTAAAACTCCTTATGAATTATGGTTTGATCATACTATTGGAAATTTGATTCTGAACAGTTGATTGATTGTATGTTTGTCATTGACAACAACATATAATACGCAATAGTACTTCTGTATGTACTTATCCATATGATGACATGAAGACTAGCATGGATAGATACATGTTGTTGACATTTTTACTATGATATGTTCATACACACAGACTTAGATATGATGTTTCAGTAAAGATATGTAATTCTGTTATTAACAGTTACAGTTCTGGAGGATTAACGGTTTAAGGCCGATGTATGTAACATGTTAATTGAGTTGCATGTATCTCCTACATATGCGTGTGCATATTCATGATAAGTTATGAGTTGTTGATATTAATCTAAACACGCTAAATGTGTTTCAAGAAGATTGAAAAGTTATGGTTAAATTGATGAAGCCGACTCAGTGAAGCGACGCGTCTATTTAGTTAGTACTTGCGTGGTTGTAATTATTCTTACACACTTAGTAGAGTTGACAAGGATGTTATGAAGAGTTGTCTAATAGGTCCAATGATCTCATAATTGGAGTATGTATTTATACAAGGTCATTTATGATAAGAAAAGATGTGAAAGCCAAAGATTGACAAGCAGAGCAAAGTGTTGATACAACAGAGCTATATTTATCATATGTTGATAATATAGATGTTTATGTCGAAGCATTAAGAATATAGATTAGATTGTTATATAGCTTTACAAGAGGTTAAAGCATCGGTGCATAAAAGGAACTGATCAGACAAGCAGTGTCACATACAATAGTTCATCCTATTGATATAGTGTGTATCAAATATTCAGAAGGTTGTAGCGTTCACCATTTGGACAGTGAGTCCTTGGATAGTGAGTCCTCCACCCCTAATAGGGTTATTGTAAAAGACTCCTAACAGGGTCTGACCCTTAACCAGTTCAACTATACTACTGCATTGTATTGTACAACTCCTAACAGGGTTGAAGAATCTTATAACAGGGATTACTATAAACAATATAGTTCTTTGTGGGTACTAATTCCCACCGGGGTTTTTACCATTTGGTTTCCTTGTAACCAAATTGATGTGTTGTGTAATGTGTCATTTGAATGTGTATTTACTTTGTATCAATCTAGATTAATAAGTACAAAATATTTAAAAGTGTAGATAACTGATTCACCCCCCCTCTCAGTTATCTCTGAAGTATTCTAACAATTGGTATCAGAGCCAAGTGCCTTGGAAAAGAAGCCTAACAGCTTAAGGTAGATCAAGATGTCATAATTCAGAAAAGATAGCCCTAATTTTGATGGAGAGAACTATTTGGATTGGAAGAACAAAATGATAACACATCTACAATGAATTGGATTTGAGATCTTTGAGATTGCCACACAAGAGGTTGAAATTCCATCTCTGAAAGATGTTGCAAAGGATGATGCTACTAGAAGATAAAAGGAAACATTTACCAATAATGCAATTTCCAAAGAAGCCCTAATTAGCGCCTTATCTGACAGTGAATTTTTTGAGATCAAGAAGTTTGACAAAGCATACATCATATGGAAGTATTTAGAAGACATGTTTGAAGGAGATGTTCAAGCAAAGAATGCACACATGAAGACATGGAAGAAGAAATATAACAGTCTTGAGATGTTACCAGAAGAAAACATTAGAGCTTATAATCAGAGGATAAATGAAGCAGTATCTGGAATCAAAAACAATGGAGGAGAAATATCAGAAGAAGATATAATGGATAAGTTGTTAACTACTTTGACATCAGACTATGAAAACAAGATTAGTATTCTAGAAGAAACTATGCAATTCTCACAAGACTTCAAGAGA
>MU226572.1:1473831-1498780 GCA_018584345.1 Thuja plicata | reverse complement strand
GCAGCTGAACCCAAGCATAATCACTTAATGGTGATAAAAAGGATATTCAAATATCTTAAGGGAACTATAGACTATGGTTTATGGTATCCTAAATCAGAGAATACACAACTTCATGTGTATACTGATGTAGATTGGGTAGGTTGTATTGATGAAAGGAAGAGAACTTTAGGAGGAGTAGTATTTCTTGGAGAAAGGTTGGTATCTTGGACAAGCAAGAAGCAAAATTGCATTTCTCAGTTAACGACAGAAGCAGAAAATGTTGCAGTAGCACTGAACTGTACAACAATTGTCTGGATCAAGAAGATGGTGAAAGACTATGGTAATCAGGTTGACTATCCTATTGTTATTCATTATGATAACAACAGTACTATTAACATGTCTAAGAACCTTGTGATACATGTAAAGACAAAACACAGAGATAAAGTACCATTTTTTGAGAGAAAAATTTGCAGACAAGAAAGTGACATTGGACTATGTAAGCAAAAAATATCAGATAACAGACATTTTCACAAAGCCTTTAGCAAAAGATACTTTTGAGTATCTAAGGGATAAGTTGGGAGTCATTCCCTCTCCTAAGTTTGATTAAAGAAAGAAACAAGAACATCAGTCCTGTGTGGCTGATGAATGGTTGACTACTGTACTTCTGGAGTAGTACCTGTGCATAATGGTTTATGCAACCCTTTGCCATTGATGTCAATGGGGGAGTATATACTAAAAAAAAAGAACACAAACAAAGAGAAAAAACAAGGAACACATACAAGGAGCTTATACTTTGGGGGAGTATACACAGTCTATGTAACTGCAGCAATATAGAAGAATCTTTGATGGGGATATTGAGAAGATTGTAAAAGAAAGAAGACACCATGAATAGAGTAGTGCAGATGAATCTTTGATGAGGATATTGAGAAGATTGTAAAATAAATAAGACACCATGAACAGAAGTTGTTTTTATCATATGTTTCCATCAATGCCAAAGGGGGAGATTGTTGGAGATTTGATTCTAAACAGTTGATTGATTGTATGTTTGTCATTGACGACAACATATAATACACAGTAGTACTTCTATATGTACTTATCCATATGATGAAATGAAGACCAGTGTGGATAGATACATGTTGTTGACATGTTTACTATGCTATGTTCATGCACACAGACTCAGATATGATGTTTCAATAAAGATATGTAATTCTGTTATTGACAGTTATAGTTTTGGAGGATTAACGGTTTAAGGCCGATGTATGTAATGTGTTAATTAAGTTGTGCATATCTCCTGCATATGTGTGTGTATATTCATGATAAGTTATGAGTTGTTGATATTAATCTAAATGCGCTAAACATGTTTCAAGAAGATTGCAAAGTTATGGTTAAATTGATGAAGCCGACTCAGTGAAGTGACACGTCTATTCAGTTAGTACTTGCACGGTTGTAATTATGCTTGCATGCTTAGTAGAGCCAACAAGGATGTTATGAAGAGTTTTCTAACAGGTCCCATGATCTCATAATTGGAGTATGTATTTATACAAGGTCATTTATGATAATAAAAGATGCGAAAGCTAGAGATTGACAAGCAGAGCAAAGTGTTGATACAATAGAGCTATATTTATCATATGTTGATAATATAGATGTTTATGTTGAAGAATTAAGAATATAGATTAGATTTTTATATAGATTTACAAGAGGTTAAAGCATCGGTGCACAAAAGGAACTGATCAGACAAGCAGTGTCACATACAACAGTTCATCTTGTTGATATAGTGTGTATCAAATATTCAGAAGGTTGTAGCCTTCACCATTTGGACAGTGAGTCCTTGGAAAATGAGTCCTCCACCCCTAAAATGGTTATTCTAAAAGACTTCTAACAGGGTCTGACCCTTAACTAGTTCAACTATACTACTGCATTGTATTGTACAACTCCTAACAGGGTTGAAGAATCTTTTAAAAGGGATTACTATAAACAGTATAGTTCTTTGTGGGTACTAATTCCCACCGGGGTTTTTACCATTTGGTTTCCCTATAACCAAATTGATATGTTGTGTAATGTGTCATATGAATGTGTATTTACTTTGTATCAATCTGGATTAATAAGTACAAAAGATTTAAAAGTGCAGATAACTGATTCACCCCCCCCTCTCAATTATCTCTGAAGTATTCTAACACATACACCTATTGTGAAATATTTTAGAATATTTGGAAGTAAATGTTATATTAAGAGAGATGATGAGATAGGAAATTTTGATGCTAGAAGCGATGAAGGAATCTTTCTTGGTTATTATACTAAGAGAAAAACATATAAGTGTTTTAATTTGAGATTGAGAAAGTTGATTGAAAGCACCAATGTGAGGATAGATGAAAAGTTTTAGATTCAGGAAATAATATATGACTGTTGTCAGATTACAAAAATGAAAGAGGTTACTACTGAACCTAAATAAACTTTTATGATTGAGAATGAGATTGAAGATGAACATAATGAAGCTACTGAGACACTGAAGACACCGAGGTATGTTAAGAAGAACCATCCTGAAGCTCAGATTATTGGTGATGCAAGTAAAGGTATGATGACTAGATCTAGAGCTAGAGATGAGATTTGTTTGATTTCTCAAGTTGAACCAAAGAATACTGATGAAGCATGTAGAGATGAATCTTGGACTAAAGCTATGGAAGAAGAACTTGAACAAATAAAGAAAAACAATACTTGGGAATTGGTTCCAATACCTAAGAACAAAAATGTGATTGGTACTAAATGGGTTTTCAGAAACAATACAGATGAGGAAGGTATAGTGGTAAGAAACAAGGCTAGACTAGTATGTAAAGGCTACTCACAACAAGAAGGCATAGAATATGAAGAAACATTTGTTCATGTTGCTAGATTGGAAGTTGTGAGATTATTTCTTTCTTATGATGCACATAAAGACTTTAAAGTTTATCAGATGAATGTGAAGTTGGAATTCTTGATTGGTAATCTAGAAGAAGAAGTTTACATTGAGCAACCTGATGGTTTTCCTTTGACAAATGATGAAAACATGGGTTGCAAATTGAAGAAGGCACTGTATGGACTAAAACAAGCACCAAGGGCATGGTATGAAAGACTAGAAAAATATCTACTTCATCTTGGTTTCAAGAAAGGTAATGCAAACATTAATTTATAGTTAAGAACTAATGAAGATGCAACCTTGATTATAGAAATTTTTGTTGATGATATCCTTTTTGGAGGCAATGATAAGATGAGCAAGAAGTTTGCTAAAGAAATGGAAAATGAATTTGAGATGTCAATGATTGGTGAGATGGATTTTTTTCTTGGTTTGCAAATTAATCAGAGTAAGAATGGCATTTTTATATCTCAGACCAAGTATCTTAAGGAAATGTTGAAAAACTTTGGAATGGAAGATTGTAAACATGTTGAGACACCTATGGTGACTGGAAAAAAACTGAATAATAATGATGAGACTCAAAGTGTTGTTTAGACTAAGTACAGATCAATGATTGGAGGTCTACAATATCTAACTCACACTAGACCAGATATTACCAATGTACTTGGAATTGTGGCTAGATATTAGGAAGATCCTAAAGAAACACATTTTTTTATTGTGAAAAGAATTTTTAGATATTTGAAAGGGACAATAGAATATAGATTGTGGTATGAAAAATCATATGATTTTACTTTTTAGGCTTATACCAATGTTGATTGGGTAGGTAATGTGGATGATAGGAAGAGTACAAGTGCTGGTGCATTTTTCCTTGGGAAAAGGTTGGTTTCTTGGTTGAGCAAGAAGCAAAACTATATTGCTCAATCTACTACTGAGTTAGAATTTGTTGTTTCTGAAATAAATTGTACACAAGTTGTTTGGATGAAACAAATGTTGAAAGACATTGGAATAATTTTTAAAGAGATAGTAGTTATCCATTGTGATAACACTTGCACAATAAACATGTCGAAGAATCTCATAATGCATTCAAAGACAAAGTATATTTCTATTAAGTATGATTTCTTGAGAGATAAGGTAGTAGAGAAAGAAATTAAACTAGAGTACATTAGCACAAAGGAACACATAGCATATATATTTACTAAACCTTTGCCAAAAGATGCTTTTGAATATATGAGAGGCATGCTTGGGGTAATGGCCCCTCCCAGTGGTAATTGATTGATACAGATATGCATCAGTCTAGTGGCTTTCAGAGCTATATCACTTTCTGGACTTGATGTATGGATCTACTCCTTAGGGGGAGTGATTGAAGGAGAATACTATGGAGTACATTTGGGTGATCTTGCACCTAGTTGACGGACATGAAGATTTGAAAAATCTACACCTTACAGAAGACTACAGATGAGTTATGACACCCTTTGCCATTGCTGCCAAAGGGGGAAGGAATCTATGTAAAAATCCGTACTATTTTGGGGAGATTTGTGTTGAGGATACTGTGAAGATTGTATTGAGAGAAATTACTTTTGGGTTGATGCATATGGATTTTCCCATATGTTTCCATCAAGTCAAAAGGGGGAGATTGTGGGATGATATCAGTTTTGGTACTGATCATGCTGTTGATATTCATGTTTTTGTCACTGATGTTAACATATATTTCTATGGAGAAACAAACTGGTTACTTGACTGGCAGAAGTGTACAGACAGTGTATAAATGAATTAGAATGTTCAAAGTTGGATTTATGTAGAAGGATGTCTATTGAACTTATTCCTAATATTTCTTGGCTTTATGTTGCATATTGTGGATGTTACAGTTGATTTGGTGAAGACTGATTTTCTGGACTATAACTGTGATTCTGGATAGAGCAGGTCTCTATGTTTCTAGTGTATGCAAAGATATTTTAGATGAAGCAAGCTTACTGGTGGACAACTGACAAATGTTAGAATAATGGGTTGAGTTTGAATGTTGTGTGGTTACTGGTGACATCAGCTATAGCGTGTATTATGGAGAAGACCTATTTGCTGGCCGACTTCAGGCATGTAGCATGTGAAATGAATTATGAGTGTGGATTGTGGATCCAGATGTATATATGATGGATTTTAATTGATGTTTACTTGTTATAGGTACCGTGTGTATCTTAGAGAGGGATTATATAATTATTTGTATGATGGAAAGCCTTATTTGGCTGACCTAATTAATTAATTAATTATGTATTGGGAAAGCTTAATTGGTTGACCTAATGAATTATTGTAAGAGGGTATATATGAGATATCTTTTCTTTTTGAGAAGATGTGGCAGAGATTAAAGATAGAGAATTGTTGAAGTTGTGAGGCTTGTTGACTACTGGATGTAGAGCAGAGTTGATGATTGATATACTTCATTAAAAGTGACCAAGAAAAGACAATTGCTATTAGACAGTTCAATGGATTGTGTATTTTATTTATCCACTTTTTTGGATTGTAAATCCTTGAGGGTGGTTTTAACCTTCTTTGGACAGTGTGTCTAGGCAGTGAGCCTACTATTTTCATTGACTCCTAATAGGGTTTGTCTTCAAATAGGGACTGTGTAATGTAATATTGTAACAATCTCGTAACAAGGATAATATATTTTAACAAGGATACTATACTCTCAGTACATTATTTGTGGGTGTTAATTCCCACCGGGGTTTTACCTTTAAAAGGGTTTCCTCGACAACAAATATTGTGTTATGGTGTTGGCATTTACTGTGCTATCATTTATATTTTATGATATGGTTTATAAAGGTTAAAGTTTAAAAATCTATATTACAACTGATTCACCCCACCTCTCAGTTGTCTTGTGGACTGTTATTCCTAATATTTCATACTAAGGAAGAGGCAATTACTCCCAAGTTGGTTATAGTAGAATATGATTCCAAGTAACTTGTTACAATTATGGTGAGGAAGGACATAAATCCTTTGAGTGTACACATGCAAGAAATAAAGGTAGTAGTAGTAGAAATGCTTTGGTGCAAGAAGAGTCACTAAATGAACCTGAGAAGGAAGGAAATATCCTGATCAGAAGGATACTATGGAGTGAGAAAGATAAGAAGGATCCTGCCAGGAAAATTTTGTTCAAGACTAGATGTAGAGTTGCAAACAAAGTTTGGAAGGTCATTATTGATAGTAGAAGCTCGAAGAATGTGGCATCTGAGGAAATGGTCACCAAGTTAGAGTTGGAGAGGATAAAGCATATGAAACCTTATTAGATCTCATGGATCAAGGATGAGCATACATTAATGGTGAGTGAACAATTTGTTGTAAATCTAAAAATTGAAAAGTATTATGATAAGGTGTTGTGTGAAATTATGCCAATGGATTGTTGTCATATTATTTTGGGTAGACCTTGGCAATATGATAGACATGATTTAAATGATGGAAGATTGAATAGATATTATATTTGGGTTGATGGTAAGAAACAAATATTGTTACCTTTGGTGGAAGAATCTATTGGTGAGATATGTACATCTGTGAAAGTTTGTCTGATGGAAGGTAGATAGTATGTTAAGGATTTGAAAAGAAATTATATTTGTTATGCTTTGATTCCTAACAAACCAAGTAAGAATACAGAAGATGAAATTCTTGCAGAATTTGAGAAGTTAGTCACTGAGTATAAGGAGATTGTTTCAGATAATATACCTAATGGTTTGCCACCAATGAGAGATATTAGTCATTGTATGGATGTAATCCCTGGAGCTAGTTTAAAAAATAGAGCACTTCATCGGTTAACACCGATGAAGAATAAGATCTTAACCAACAAGTTCATGATTTGTTGAACAAGGGTTTAATCAGAGAAAATTTGAGTCCATGTGTAGTAGCTATTGTATTGGCACCTAAGAAGAATGGAGAATGGAAAATGTGCACTGATTCAAGAGCAAAAAACAAGATCATAGTGAAGTATAGGTTTCTTATACTAAGAATGGATGATATAATGGATTGCTTGAGTGGAGAAATTTGTTTTACCAAAAATGACTTGAATAGTAGATATTATCAGATCAGAATCAGAGAAGGTGACAAATGAAAGACTACTTTCAAGACAAAGGAAGGTTTGTATGAGTGGTTGGTTATGCCTTTTGGTTTAACTAATGCACCGAGTACATTTATGATGTTAATGAATGAAGTTTTGAAGAAATTCTTGAAAAATGTGTGATTGTATACTTTGATAATATTTTGATATTCAGTAAGAATAGAGAAGAAAATTTGATGCATATAAGACAAGTGTTGATGAGATTGAAAGAGGAAAAGTTGCTGATAAATTTGGAGAAGTGTTCCTTCATGAAAGAAGAACTTGTGTATTTGGGTTTTGTGATTTCAGCTAATGGTTTGAAAATGGATCCTAAGAAGGTTGAAGCTATACTTAGTTGGCCTACACCTAAGAATGTCACTGAGGTAATATCATTTCATTTATTGGCAAGTTTTTATAGAAATTTTATAAGAAATTTTAGTTCTATTTGCAATGCTATGACTGAGACAATGAGAGGAGACAAAATATAATTCAAATGGACACATGGAGCTGATAAGAGTTTTGAGACTTTGAAGTAGAAGGTTGCTGCATTACCTGTGTTATCCTTACTTGATTTCAACAAGGTATTTATAGTTGAATGTGATGCAAGTGGAAGTGCAATTGGAGCCGTGTTAACTCAAGAAGGTAAACCTATTTATTTCTTTAGTAAAAAGTTGAATGATGCAAAAAGGAAATATTCTGTCTATGATCAATAATTCTATGCTATTGTTCATGCTATGAATAAATGAAGACATTACTTAATGCCAAATGAATTTGTGTTGTATACTGATCATAAGGCTTTATAGTATTTGGGTAGTCAAAATAAGTTGAATTAGAGACATATGAAATGGGTAGAGTATTTGTAGAGTTTCACATTTGTAATCAAGCATAAGAGTGGAGTTCCTAACCGAGTTGCTGATGCATTGAGTAGAAGAAGATCTTTGTTGACTGAAATGAGAATTAAAGTTCTTGGATTTAATGACATGAAGAATTTGTATGAAAGTGATCCTAATTTTTCTGAGCAGTGGAGAGTGTGCAAAGCACCTAATTAAAATCAATCAAGTAATTATGAAGACTATTTCATTCAAGAAGATATGTTGTTCAAAGGTATTTAGTTGTGCATACCAAGAGGTTCAATGAGAACTAATTTGATTAAGGAGAAACATAGTAGTGGTTTTGCTGGACATTTTAGTATTGATAAAACATTGAGTTTGTTGAAGGAAAGGTATTTTTGGCCTTAGTTGTATAAGGATGTTCAAAAATTTGTGAGAATTTGTGGAGTTTTTCAAGTTGCAAAAGGAGTGAGTCAGAATACTAGATTGTATACACTGATTTTTGTTCCCAAGAAACCTTGGAGTGATATTAGCATGGATTTTGTTCTTGGCTTATCGAGGACAATAAGAGGTAATGATTCCATATTTGTTGTTGTGGATAGATTTTCTAAGATGACACATTTCATACCATGTAGGAAAACATCAGATGCATTACATATAGCAGATCTTTTCTTTAAGGAGATTGTCAGATTGCATGGATTATCAAGGAGTATCATCTCTAACTGAGACAATAAGTTTGTTAGATATTTTTGGAAAACACTTTGGAATAATTTGGACACTGAGTTGAAATATAGTTCTACATTTCATCCATAGACTGATGGACAAATAGAGGTTTTAAACCAAAGTTTGGGTAACTTGTTAAGATGCTTAGTTGGAGACACACCGAGTAATTGGGATTTGATGTTGGCACAAGAAGAGTTTTCTTACAATAGTTCAGTAAATAGAAGTACTGGAAAGACACCTTTTGATATTTTTCATGGCACACAACCAAGAGGTATATTAGACTTGAGAGATATTTTTGGAGAAGAAAGAAGAAGTGCTGAAGCAGAGGAATTTGCTGAGTTCATGAAGACTTTGCATGAAGATGTGAAACAAAATCTGGAGAAAAGCAATCAAAAGTACAAGGATAGTGTAGATAGATCAAGAAGACATAAAGATTTTGAAGTTGGTGATGCAGTAATGGTTCATTTGAAGAAATTCTATTGAAACATATGGAAAATTGAAAATGAATAAATTTGGTCCTTGCAAAATATTGAGGAGATTTGATAGTGGAAATGATTATGAAGTAGAATTACCCAATGACATGGATATATCACCTATATTCAATACTTCAGACTTGTATGAATATCATGAACCTGATGAAGAAGTGACAGTACCAAGTGATTATCCTAAGAAGAAAATAGAGGAAGTTGAGAATATTTTAAACCAAAGAGTTGGAAGAAGTACAAGAGGGAAGGAATACATGGAGTATCTAGTAAAGTGGAGGAACAAACCGATTGAGGACTCATCTTGGATTTCTCAATCTAAGTTGGATTAATTTTAGGTTTGACCCGATACATGATTCAGGGAATGATTTATTTTAACCCTAGGTGTCTGATACAAGAGCATCTTGGGTCCTTGGCAATCCTGGTCAACCAAAAATATGTTTTCTTTTGTTCTTTAGCTTGTTTGGAGACTACTCGGTGAAGTGCTCAATTACCCTGTTGCTCGGGTACTCTTTCTTTCTTTCTTTCTTTACCAATGGGTCTTGGGGTATGTTGGTTTCTATCACTCGGTTATGCTTTCACCGATTTGGTTTTCTATTGCTCGGTTATGTTCTTACCGAATCATTCTTGTTGCTCGGGTAT
Organism: Thuja plicata; assembly: GCA_018584345.1. Lineage (NCBI taxonomy): Eukaryota > Viridiplantae > Streptophyta > Pinopsida > Cupressales > Cupressaceae > Thuja > Thuja plicata. The sequence continues at coordinate 1,489,162 of MU226572.1, read as the reverse complement.
CGTCTTTCTGAGGGTTCATTGTTGCTCTTCCCAAGTTGTTTATCCTGATCTAGCCGACTTCTATATTTAATTATGTGGCTTAATTAACATGGGGTCTCTCATTGGGATCTATCTAGACCTAAATTTGGCTCTCACTTAGGGATTTGAGTGTCAACCTCTTTGGTGGACTCTTGTATATATTTAATTCTTTGTTCTTAGTTTAAGTGGTAGTTTTAGTAGGAAAATTTGGTATCAGATTGTAATAGAAGATTAAGTGTTGAGATCTTGGAAGGTAGGTCATTGACCTCACATGTATGAAGATCATTCTATAATTCATTTGAATGTATGTGGCCAAAATCGAGAAGGCCTTACAACCTAACATGTAATAAATTTGATCAATTAATGAAAAGGATATCTGTTGTTTCTTCTCTCACCTTGTGTGTTGTTTTTTATGCATTATCTTTGCAAGATGGTTTGGTATTTGGGATGGCCCTAGGCCCATTAGACTATCCCTCCTTGTGTCAATTTGTTTTCCTCTTTTCCCATTTGATCATTCTTGGTATTTATTTCTGTAATCATTCAATGTATATGTTTAGAGGTTGCGACCTTACATTACATTCATGGCTTCAATTTGGATATTCTCCTGGGTTCGTGCATCACTTGGTTGCTTCACGCATGAGATTTTGTTGATTCTTTGTGAGAATGTCATGTTCTTCATGTTTTGGGCCAGTCTTTGTGTTTTACGATCTCACGAAGGTTTTTCCTGATTGACTAAGTTTAATGGATCATATCTTGATGGTATTATGTTTGTGGTCATCGTACTCAAGGGATCATGATTCATGTTTATCTCTATGGGTAAAGATCCTTATTATTTTGGGTCTTGACTTACTTGTGTAATACATTTTCTTCTTATTGGTAAATGTAATCTTTCTTGGCTGACCTGATGTTTGCTACGACCTTATATACTCTTGTAATTTATTTCCATAATAGATAGAAGGGAGACAGAATAGGGTAGTAGCTTAATACCTGTAGGATTGTGGTCTATAGATCAGATGGAAGAAAGTACCTACATAAGGTTCATGTAGTTGTTGTTGATTGTATATAGTATAAAAGGATAACCTTTTGAGGGTTCTAATTAGGATTGTATGCCTGGAATGTATCACTACATATAGTTGTTCATATAACTGATCATATGATAATAAGGAGGCAGATCTTGAATTCATTTTCCCTTGTTTTCTTTGGCTTATATTGTGTGACTCTTGCTCCAAGGATTGGTTGGACTCTATGAGTTCTCACTGTCCTTAACTACATCAAGTAGTATTAGAGAAAGATTTGCAACCTAGGGTTTTCTTGTGGGGTGGAGGATGAGAGGATCTAACCTATACCCGCTGGAGAGTGTGAAGATGGCAAGGATAAATGCTAGAGGTGGAGCAAGGAATGCAGATCCAGCTATCTTTGATTTGTTAAGAATTTTTTTTGCTAGATTGAAAGTGGTGGAAACTACTCAGAGGAGAGGAAAACATATGGAAGATGCAAATGATGAAGGAGATGTAAAAAACCAAGCTAGGGAAGGAGTGAACAGTGAGGAACAACCTAAGTTGAATCAAGAATAAGATAGGTTAATCAGAGCCTTGACTAATGTTAGTAAGAGACCCCATTTCAATCCACATAACTATCATGGTAACCCAATTTTTGATGAATTGATAGATTGGATCACAAATATGGACAAGTACTTTGAACTTGAAGGAACTAGTGAGGAGAAGAAGGTAAAATATTCTTGTACCAAGTTAAAAGGGCATGCATCCTTATGGTGTAAATATTTACAAATAGATCGGCAGAGAAGGGGTAAAGACAAGATCAAATCTTGGGATGGAATGGTGAATAAATTACAAGATAAGGTTTTGATTGAGGATTACCAAGTAAGTCTATTTCAAAAGTTGTAGAACTTAAAGTAGAGGGACTTAAGTGTTAAGAGTTATATTGAGGAGTTTTACAAGATGAATATTAGATCTGACCATGTGTATGATGAAGCTAAACAAGTTTCTTGGTACCTTAATGGTTTAAGGGTGTCAATACAAGATAAAATTTGTCTGACACAAATTAGGAGTGTGGAAGAAGCTTACAAGTGGGATTTGAAGGTTGAAGAAAAGTTGAACCAAAGGCATGAGCAAAGGTAAAGAGGTAGAGGAGGAAGGTTTCAGACAAGACAATCCAGTACTAATGCTGGAGGAGGTAGATCTCTTGTAGATCAGTGTAGAAATGAGTCAGAAGCTAAGGATAATGATCATTGTAGGAGGAATGATAAGAGTTCCTATCGCAATGAAGGAAAAATTAGTGGGGATAAAAGGAAGTATAGTGGAACTTGTTTTAAATGTGGGAAAGTGGGACACTAAGACTTTGAGTTCAAACAAGTCAACTTTGAGAATAAGGCAGAAGGATATAGGTGAACAACATTTGTAGACGTGGAGTTCATCAGATCAATAAACAACAATCAAGTAGAGGATGGAGAAAACTTGATAACTCGGAGAACCCTATACCATAGAAATAAAGATATGGAACCTTTATAGAGGAAGAATTTTTTCCAAACCAGATGCAAGGTAGAAGACAAGGTGTGCAATATTGTCATAGATAGTGGTAGTTTTTATAATCTTGCCTCGAAGGAGTTGGCTGACAAATTGAAGTTTCAAAGATTGAAGCATCCTAAACCCTATCATATGTCATGGATACAAGATGAACACAAGGTACTGGTAAGTAAACAATGCATAGTTGAATTCAAGAATGTGAAGTATTATGATGAGGCTTTGTGTGATATTATGCTTATAGATGTGTGTCATATCTTTTTTGCTAGACCATGGTAGTATGATAGATAAGCTATACACGATGGTAGAAGGAATGCGTATACTATAGTTACTAATGGAATCAAAATTTGATAACTTTAGAAGAAACCCTAAGTGAAGTGTGTGTCAGTGCAAGAATTTGTCCAGTGGATGGCTGAAATTTCTTGGATGACATGAGGTATGGTAGTTTTTTTTTTAGTACCTAAAAATTCTAAGGAAGTTATCTCAGTAGAAGAACATCCTAAAGAAATCACTGGACTGCTGACTAAGTATACATACATCATATTAGATAATGTCCCTGATGGATTACCACCTATGAGGAGTATTAGCCATTATATGGATTTGATACTAGGGGCTATTTTTCCTAAAAAATAAGCATATAGGATGAAACCAACAGAGAATGAAGAACTCAATAAGAAAGTACAAGATCTGTTACAATGAGGATTAATTAGAGAAAGTCTCAGTCCGTGTGCAGTGCCTATAGTTATATCACCAAAGAAAGATGGAAAATGGAGAATGTGCACTAATTTTAGAGCCATCAACTAGATCATAATTAAGTACCAGTTTCCTTTGCCAAGGATAGATGATTTTATGGATTGTTTGAGTGGAGATAAATATTTCACCAAGATAGATTTGAAGAGAGGATATCATTAGATTATAATTAGAGAAGGTGATGAGAGGAAGACCACATTTAAGATAAATGAAGGATTGTATGAATAGTTGGTAATGCCTTTTGGATTGTCTAATCTATCAAGTACTTTCATAAAGTTAATGATTGAGGTTCTGAAGAAATTCTTAAATAAGTTTATCATTGTGTATTTGGATGATATCTTGATTTTTAGTAAGAGAAAGGAGGAGCATTTGATGCATGTTAGAAAAGTATTGCAGAAGTTAAGGGAAGATAAGTTTCTAATCAACCTCAAAAAGTGTACTTTCATGAAAGAGGAACTAGTGTATTTTGGATTTGTAATATCTATTAAAGGATTGAAGATGGATCCTAAGAAAGTGAAATGCATTTTTGAGTGGCCTACATCGAATAATGTTCAAGAGGTAAGATCATTACATGGGTTGGATAGTTTTTACCGAAGGTTCATTAGAAAAATTAGTTCAATTTGTGGACTGATGACTGAAACCATGAGGGGAGATAGGAAGGAATTCAAGTGGATACATGGAGCACAAAGGAGTTTTGAATTTTTGAAGTAAAAGGTGATAGAGAAACCTGTACTAGCTTTACCTTATTTCAATAAGGTATTTCAAGTAGATTGTGATGCTAGTGGAAATGCAATTGGAGTTGTCTTGATTAGTAAAGAAGGAAGACCTATTGCATACTTTAGTGAAGATTTGAATGATGCTAAAAGGAGGTATTCAGTGTATAACCATGAATTTTGTGCCACAATCTAAGCCTTGAAGAAATGGAGACATTATTTGTTTCTTAGGGAGTTTGTGCTTTATAATGATCATCAATGATTGAAGTACTTGAATAGCCAAGGTAAGTTAAATAAGAGACATATGAGATGGGTTGAGTTCATATAGAGCTATACATTTGTACTGAAACATAAGATTGGTGTGTCAAATAGAGTTGTTGATGCCTTGAGTAGGAGAAGGAATTTTTTGACTAAAATGAAGATTGCAGTTTTTTGATTTGATGAATTAAAGGTATTGTATGAAGATGATCCAAACTTCACGGAACCTTGGAATGCTTGCACAAAACCTATTTTTTCATACAAGAGTAAGTGGTTAAATTATCTTATCCAAGATGGAATTATACTCAAAGGTAGTCAATTGTGCATACCTAAAAGTTCTATGATAGATAATCTCATTAAGGAGAAACACAATGGAGGATTGGTAGGGCGTTTTAGCATTGATAAGACAATAGCTTTGATGAGTGAGAATTAATTTTGGACACAAGTTCAGAAGGATGCATTAAATTTTGTTTAGGGTTGTAAAGTGTTTCAAGTTGTAAAAGGTAGTAGTCAGAATGTGGGATTGTATACATGTTTGACAATGCCAGTCAGACCTTGGGAAGATGTTTGCATGGATATTGTACTTGGTTTTCCAAAGACACAAAGAGGCTATGATTCAATTTTTGTGGTTGTAGACATATTTTCTAAGATGACACATTTCATTCCTTGTAAGAAGACTACTGATGTAGTACATGTAGTTGATCTATTTTTCAATGGGATTGCGAGATTACATGGATTACCTAAAATCATTATTTCAGACAGGGATAGTGGGTTTGTTGGCTATTTTTGGAGAGAACTTTGGAGGAATATGAAGGTTGATTTGAAGTATAGTTCTACTTTATCCACAGACTGATGGATAAACTAAGGTTGTGAACAAGATTGTAGGGAATTTTTTAAGATGTTTAGTTGGAGACAAGCCATGTAATTGTGATTTAGTTTTGCCTCAAGCATAGTTTTCATATAAAATTTCAATAAATATGAGCATAGGGAAGACACCACTTGAGATAGTTATTGGTTTTAATACTAAGGGAGTGGTAGAGTTGAGAGATCTCAGTTATTATGTTAAGAAGAGTGTTGAATGTGAGGAATTTGCAGAGGTTATGAAGTCATTACATGAAGGAGTTTGGCATCATTTGGAGAAGATGAATCAAACTTACAAGAAGAGAGAATATATGAAGTGAAGACATAAGGAATTTTAGGTAGGAGATGAAGTTATGGTATACTTCCAGAAGGGTATATTTCCTATTGGAACTTATAACAAGTTGAGGATGAATAAATTTGGACCTTGTAATATCTTGAGGAGATTTGAGTTAGGGAATGCATATGAAGTGAAGTTACCAAAAGACGTGGATATATCACCTATATTCAATGTTACAAATTTGTATGAGTATCATGAATCAAATTTCAATAACAGTGATATATCAAATGTGGAAAATCAGTATCCTAAGAAGGATATGGATCAGATAGAGAAGATTTTGGATAACAGAGTTGGTAGAAGTACAAGAGATAAGGAGTACGTGGAATATCTTGTCAAATGGAAGGGCATACCAATGGAAGATTATTCTTAGATTTATCAGGCTGAGCTTGACCATTTTGGTCTTCCTTTGGCCCCAAAAAAGTGAGAGGCTCACATCTCAAAATAATCTCAGGTGTCTGATGCAAGATCATCTTGGGATTTTGGAAATCTTGCATCAACCAAAAATATTTGTTTTCCTTTTTTCCTATTTGATCAGTCTTGATGTTTCTTTTTGTGATCTCTCTATGTATATGTTCGGAGGTTGTGATCCTTACATCATGTTCATGGATTTGGTATGGATAGTCTCCTAGGTTCACACATCATTTGGTTTCTTAACACAAAAGATCTTGTACATTCTTTGTGAGACTGTCTTGATCTTCATGTTTTTGGTCAGTCTTCATTTTTTCCGATCTTGTGAAGATTTTTCCTGATCGACAAATCTTAACAAATTATTTCTCGATGATGATATGTTTGTGGCCAACCTACTTGATGGATCATGGTTCATGTTCCTCTTGATGGATAAAGATCCTTATGATTTTGGGTCCTGACCTATTTGTGCAATACACTTTCTTCTTATTGGGAAATGTAATTGTTCTTGGCTGACTTGATATTTGCGAAGGCCTTATATACTCTTGTAATTGATTTACATAATAAATAGAAGGGAGAGAGAATGGAGTTGTATCTTAGAACCTAAAGGATTTTGATCTATAGATTAGATGGATGAAAGTACCAACATAAGGTTCATGTAATTATTGTTAATTATAGATCATATAAAAATATAACCTTTTGAAGGTTCTAATTAGGTTAGTATGCTTGGAATGTATTACTGCTTACAATTGTTCATATACCCAGTCATATGATAATAAGGAGGTTGTTATTGCATTCATTCTCCCTTGTTTTCTTTCGCTTCTATTGTGTGACTCTTTCTACAAGGATTGATTAGACTCTGTGAGTTCCTACTATCCTTGAGTGCATCATAGTGTATCCCCATAGGGTGCACCAATCATCTTCATGAAGAAGAAGGATGGATCTTTGTGTTTGTACATTGATTACTGGTAGTTGAATAAGGTGACAATGAAGAACTGATATCCCTTATCAAGGATAGATTATATTTTCAGTCATATGAAGGGAGTGAGAGTGTTCTCGAAGATAGATCTTAAGTCAAGATACCATTAGCTTTGTATCCATGAGGCTGACATTCATAGGACAAATTTTCTCACTTGTTATGGGCATTATAAGTTTATAGTTGTACCCTTTAGGGTGACCAATACACTAATAGTATTCATGAGCTTGATGAATGAAGTGTTTCACACTTGCCTTGACTATTTTTTTCCTTGTATTTCTAGATGATATTTTGGTGTGTTCAAGGACTAGAGGAGCATGTGGTCCATTTTCATTAGGTATTTTAGTGTCTACGTGACCATTAATTGTTTGGCAACCTAGCCAAATGTGAGTTCTTCTAGACTGAGGTAAATTATTTGGGTCATAAAATCTCTGGAGAGGGTATTTTTATGGATCCTTCAAATATCCAAGCTATTATGGATTGGCCATCACTAACTAGTGTTCCTGAGATTTATAGTTTCATGGGTCTGGAGGGTTACTATCATCAATTTGCAAAGGACTTTTCTTGGTTGGCTCATCCTATCACTTCTCTTCAGAGGATAGGGAATAAGTTTGTTTGGTTCACATAGTGTGAGTCAACATTTCAAGCTCTTAAGGAGCATTTGACCAGTACACCTATCTTGGCAGTGTCAGATCCTACAGGTGAGTTCATGATGTGAATTGATGCATCATTAGAGTTTGTGGGGGCAATTCTTATGTAGGAGGGATGAGTGATTACATATGAGTCTCAGAAGCTCAAGGATCATGAGATGAACTAACCCATCCATTATTTGGAGTTATTTGTAGTTGTGCATGCGCTAGTGCGCTGGAGACATTTTCTTTTGGGTCACATGTTTGAGTTGAGTAGTGTTAATTGATGCTTACACTATGTCTTTTCTCAGTCAAACCTAAATGCATGACAACATCATTGGATGAATTTCTTGTGTGAGTAAAATTTTGATGTTCATTACATCAAGGGGAAGGATAATGTTGTTGCGGATGACTTGAGTAGGAGAAGTCATGAGATCTCTATTTTTTCACTTGGAATGGATTTTTGTAGCCATATCCTTGAGGTTTTTCCTAATGACATGTGGTATAAGGAGGTTTGAGAAAAGTTTGAGATTGGACGCACCCTTGCTAGGCATTTCCCAGGTTCCTCTTTAGAGTTAGATGACATTTTTTGGCACCATGGGTGTATTTATGTGTCAGCGCCAGGTGATCTTCATTAATTAGTGTTGTCAAAGGCACATCATGCACCGTATTTTACACATCCTAGTTTTAAGAAGATGCATTTAAACCTAATATAGTTGTACTTTTTGGTAGGGATGAGGCATGATGTTGCCAATTTTTTTAGCTAGATGTCTAGAGTGCTAGAGAGTGAAGGCAGAGTATCAACATCCAGAAGGTCTCATGTAGCCACATTCCATTCCTGGATGGAAGTGGCACACTATATATATTAATTTCATTATTGGATTTACTATGTCATCACATCATCATGATTCTATTATGGATCCAATGGACACATTTTCCAAGGTGGCTCATTTTTCACCCATGAGGGCTTCTTATAATGCTACTTCTGTAACACATGTGTTCATTGAGAATGTAGTTTAGTTGCATGGGATACCTTGAAAGATTATTTTGGATAGAGATCTAGTGGTTACTTATACATTTTGGATATCTCTCCAACATGCTTTGGGTGTGCAGCTCAGTTTTAGTTCAGCTAATCACCCCAAGACCGATGTGCAGACAGAGCAGGTGAATCAAGTTCTTGAAAAAATGCTTTGCATGTATGTGATGGATAAAAAGATGAGGTAGGAAGACTATTTGTACTTGGTTTAGTTTTATATAATAATAGATACCATAGTTCTCTTGGCATGTCATCTTTATAGGCCTTGTATGGAAAACCATGTTGTACACCTTTGAGATTGGATTAGTTAAAGGAAAAATTAGGTTTGGTACCTAATATGCTTCAAGATATAGGGCAGTAGGTTGTTTGTATTAGAGAGAATTTGGTTAATACTCAAGATTGGAAGAATAAGTTGATACCCATAGGCTTGACCATTATTTCTATATTGGTGACCGTATATTTTTGTGAGTTCGGTCATGGAAGAGCCCCATTCATTATGGGAAAGGCTCTAAGCTAGCACCTCATTTTGTTGGACCTTTTGAGATCCTTGAGAGGATTGGTCCTATTTCCTATTTATTTGTGTTTCCACCTAGCCTATTGTGCATCCATGATGTTTTTCATGTTTCTATATTAAGACAGTATATTCCTAATGTGACCCATGTTCTTGATTGGGGTTCTTTACAGGTAGAGGAAGAGCAACTTTATTTGGAGCCGATCCAAATTATTTAGCATTGGAGGTTGACCCTTAGGGGTTGAGACATAGAGAAGGTAAGGGTCCAATGGGACCCGAGTGATGAGACTTTTTCCACATAGGAGTATGCTTCGTGGTTGAGAGTTTTGTACCTTTATCTTTTTGCAGGATTCCATGAGTAAGCCTATGCTTAGAGGGGGAGGATTTAGTGCCTCTCATGATTTCATTCTATTGCAAGGTAATTTTTTATCTGAGATATACTCTTATTATTTTATTTTGACTATTTGAATGATGAGATGCATTGATGCCAATTATTATTTTGGTTGCGAGGATCTAGCTGTAATAGATGGTTAGGTTATGTTATTGTTTCAATTTGACCATATCTACATGATGATGCTAGTGATGTGACATGATGCCTTATGATGATATCTGGTGTATTTTTCATTGGAGACTACTTATTATGTTATCAGGATGATTTTATTGGACTTATTGATATATTGTGCCTTATATGTTGTTGGGTAATTCAGTTGTTTACTTTCACTAGTTTATGCTCATATTGTTGTAAAATGATTTATTTAAATTCTTTATATTTAAATGAAATTTTTATATTAAAATTCAATGTTAATTCAAATGATATGATGTTCACTGCTATGTTTGCACAATTGCTATGCATTATTCCCTTTGTGCTTATACACAATGAGATGAAGTCGTAGTTACTCATTTGTGAGATCCACATGATATATCAGTCTCCTTCACTGGTTGTTATCATGTATATTATGTGATTTGACTATTTATTTTTTGAGCATACAGACTTTATGTTTGCTTTTTTTAACGAACAAGTACTAGACACATTATGCCTGAGTTGTAGGATTTGATTTTGTCTATATCCCTAGCAGTGACATAGGAGATAGTAACTTTGGCATTTCATACTAAGTCAATGTCGTCCCTATATTGATGGTGTATCTATTATTATGATGTTATTCCCTCTAGTACATGTCGGTAAATCTAAATTCATTATGCATTTGTGATTAACCAGTGATTGTCTATGCATTTAGAAGTTCTTACAACTGTTGTGGATGATTTAATTAAAATATTGATTTTTTAATTGCATTTGGGGTATTTCAATATTTATTTTATTTACTGACTAATTTTCTGTAGTTGGATTCTAGTTATCTAGAATCATTTTATTCAAATGGGAAAAAGGGTCAATAGTTTATTTAAACTATTTAAAGAAATTGTTTTAAAGTCACTTTTGAAAAAAGTGCTTTATAATTGAAAAGTGATTTACTATTTGTTAGAAACACTGAGAGGGGGGGTGAATCAGTGTTTGTTTATTAATTACTTTTTCAGCAACTTAAACATAAATCAATCATACATAGAATGAAGCTTAACATAACAACTCAAAACACATGATATGATTACAGGGAAACCTTGATCAGAGGAAAACCCTCGGTGGGAATTAGTACCCACAAATATTGTACTGAGTATAATGAACTTGTGAGAGTTCCTTTACCCTGTTAGAAGCAGTCTTTACAATATGAGTACAATGACCTGGTTAAAGGTCAGACCCTATTAGGATTATTTTACAAAACCTTGTTAAAGGTATATGGCTCACTACCTAGGCTCACTGCCCAATAAGATGAAGGCTACAACCTTCTAAAAGATGATATGTACTATATCAAAATGAACTGTTGTGATGACATTGTTTGTCTGATCAATTTTGTGTATGTGCGAATGCTCTTACTCTATCAAAGAGATATATCATATACTGACTTCATAGTACTGTCCCTCTGTATCTTCCTCTTGCACAATAATCGACACTTCTATCATATCTTTACATTACATACTTATATATTCAAATCTGAATAGGCGCGACCCAAAATAGAACACTAGTCGGCCCTAAAACAAAATATATAATGCTTCCAAACCAGTCAGCTTAAGCATGTTTACTACAATATTAATTACATCATTAAAATCATATAACCAAAGGTGTTTAGCCATTACATTATAAAATAACACACGTTGATCAAAACACTTAGTTGGCTTTCATGCTCTGTCTCCTAGACTACTGGTCTATTGATCTGCTTGTAACTTTTTTGTACTGTAGTTCCATACTATGTGTGTCTGGATGTAGCATGTACACATGTCATACAACTTATATCTGAACATGCATACACTGACTCAATCTCTCGCACATGCGCTGATGTGCTGATCGCTGAGTATCTCTGTCTGCCCTATTTTCCTTAGTCATTTTTTCTTTTAAGATGGAGACTAAACATGACTTTTTTGCCATGATGACAACAAAAAATGAGTCATGCATCCTCAGGTAGTCAACTTGCCAACAATCTCCCCCTTTTTCATTTATGGCAACAAAGGAATGTGGTCAAGTTACTCAAAATGAATTAACACAAAAAGTGACTATATATACATATACTTCTCTACTTATACACATTCTATATACTCCCCCTTTGACATTAATGACAAAGGTGTGCAAAAACTTGTAAGTATACTACATACTTACTCCATATACACTTCAGGGTACACAATTGTAAGAGATTGGATCTCTTTCTATGAAAATACCTTCATAAGATCAACTGTTTGTAGATGCACGCACAATGCATATGTCAACTTCTCCATTTTTATCAAATCCATGCAAGGACCTTGATCATATATCACAATAGTGGCATCAATCTATTTGATGTTCTCATTGAGGACTGCTAAGGATGATACAAGTGCATTCCTTAACTGGGTTTGCCTTACCCTTATCTTGCTGATTTCTAACTTTGCTTTCTCAATTTTATCTAACTGCCCTTGGTAGACATTGTTACATATGTTCATGTCTTGCGTGGACTCTAATTATTCTACCTTTTTGGTGTGCTCAGAGGTGAGCTTCACTCTGTCCATATAGTTTGCTATGACTCTCTTTCCTTTGTCTACCAATTCCTTTAATATAGATTGTCCAGTCTTTAAGGAGTTTAGGTCTAAGGTAAAGTTCTTTACCAAATCATTCAGTCTCTCCTTCTTATATTCATCTTCTGCAATCTTAGTAGTAGAGTCTACTAAGCTTATGAAGTGTGATTTGAAGTTTGACAAAATATTGTCCACATCTTCAACTGATTGGACTTTGGCTACTTTCTGGTCAGCTGGCACCAAGTCATTCAAAATTTTCACTGTTTCCAAAAAGTGAGGGTTCCTCATCACTTGTTCCTTTGCTTTTTCCATAGCAAGAATGCTAATTTTGATTAGGTCTTCTTCTCCCCATGCATCCAAACTTGCTGAATTAGGAGTTAACCTTGACAACAATGAGGTAGATGGTTGACTGGATGGTGAGAATATAGTGTTCTGACTGGTATCCATGCATTCAACCTTTACTAGTTTCTCTTTTATTGGCATCTTTTCACCTTGAGTATCATCTCAAGTATCTACATTTATATCAACTTGATCATTGATGGGAAATTCATCTTGTTGTGCAGAGGTATCATCAGTGCACATTTCTTTAGTGCTTACAAATGCCTTATCAACTTTGTCCATATCTTTTTCAGATGTAGTCATGGATATCTTGACATTGTCAACTACTATAGTGTCTTCTGAGTCTTTATCTGTATCAGAAGTTATTTTCACTATGGGCACTGAAACCTATGGACCTGTTATAGGCGCAATCTGAATTACTGGTTCTGTAGGCTGTTTGGGAGGAGTTGGAGTAATTTTTGCTATAGGTGTAGTTGGTGGATACATGTGTTTGTCCATAAAGACTTGTGCAAATGCCTTTTCAGTATCCTTACCTATCTGTTCATACTCCTTGTTCATAATTTTTAGGGTCCTTGTCTTAGTTCGGAGATGAGGCTTCACCAAATCTAACAATATAACCTTCTCATCATGCAAGCATACAGGAAGAAGAGTATCCAAATTTTCTTCTCTTATCCTTATATCTTCCTCAATTGCATGTCTTTTCATGATCTCTAATAAGTTCCATAACTTATCTGGTATCACTGTCTTGAGTTCAAGAACTATCTTCTTGAACTTGATCATATGAGATATGATCATTGAGGGTATCTCAGTTTTATCAATTTCTTGATACTTGTCATAGACTTTAGAAAGTGTATCTAATCTCCCTTCATTAACAATCCTATTCATTAAAACATTTAGACTAGGTCTAAATCCTACCTCAGGAGGAGCTTGAGTAATCTTATCTTTGCTCTGAGTGTTCCTTGAGGATGGGTGATTTGTAGGTGCCTGAATTCTTCCTCTATTTTTCTTGCTTGGTGTAGATAGTGGAGATGAATCTAAGTCAATGGTGGTAGAGGGCGCAGAGGTGTTCTCTACTTTCTTCTTCTTCTATATCTGTTTAGCTTTCTCAAGTTCTTTTTCTATCTTGGCATCTTTGGCTTTGTCAAGATCTTCTTGGGTGACTCCGTGAACTTTCAGTATGTTGGAAGTAATTCTAGATGCTTTCCTTTTATTATCAGCACTATGTAAGATAGTATCCACTTCATTGGTCTTCTCTCTATAAGTGCCCCATCTAGGCTCATTAGGATCTTTGGGCGCTGACAATAGAACTTGCACATATCCTTCTAGCACATGCTCTTCCACTTCATAACCAAGAGGATGAATCCATTTGGTTCTAGGTTAAACTGCCTCCATGCATGTGCAATCTATTTCTACCATGGAACATATGGTATCCTTGTATTTTTCAACTATCTTCTCAGATAATCTGTACCTATTCTGCATTTTGATTCTGAATGTGTTTATATCCATATCCATGACATCCCTTGCATTGCTTTCTAATGTGACCTTGAGTGATATCTGAGACATTGTGGGTTTGCTCCTATCTAGGTAGAGGTTTCCAACCTTTCCAACTGTATGGAAATACAATTAGATGATTAGAGATCCAAAGCTAAATGTCTTGCTTCTATCATGTTTGATGATTCAGATGTTGTCAATCAATTGACCGTGCAAGATCTCACATAACTTGTATTGAGTGTTATCCTTCACCATTCTTATAGCTACTAGGACAGTTATTGTTGAGACACTGTTCAATCTACTAGCTTGCTGAAACTTATACCCTACTATCATTGCCAGAAGTTTTATATCATCTTCTTTGATAGGGTCAACTATCATTCCGTGCTTGTCACTTCTGGACAGACAAACTTGTTCAATCTACTTTTTGACATCCTTGCTAGTGGGAAAGAGTGGTCCCATCTTGGGAAGTCTGGTTAATTCATGAATTAGGTCTATGGTGATACACATAGGGATCTCACCAATCCAGTAAAGATCATCATGTATTCTGCTCAACAAAATCTTTACCCATTTAGACTCATCAAACTCATGCCCATTAGAATACTCGAAGATAGGGTTATCAATCAAATGCGCAAATTCATCTTTGAATGTGTAGTCAGGTTTCATCATGGATGCCATATGAGTAGCTATTTTGACATCTCCTACTGTTTCCTTCTCATAGTAAATGTACGCATGCATATCTTCCACGTGAACAACACCTAGCGGGGTTTTGGAGAAATCCCCTTCCACATCATCTAGTATGGATTTGAATGGATGCTTCTTGAATACAAATCTTTTCCTCTCTGCTATATCAAACACAACTAGAGTCGCCATACTTACTTGGAATTTGCTTAAGTAGGGTTTCACAAAATTTTGAAACAGCATGACTGCTAGGGTTCCATTTCAAACTTCTTGTCCATTCGCTCAACTGCCAAATTTGTTATGCCTTTGTGCCTTGATGTCTAGTGCTCCAATGCTCTCCAAATCATGTGCTCTTTGAATGAAAGTGTAAAGAAGATCGAATACTTTCTTTCCTTTATACAATCTGCCATATTTAATGTTTGCAACCATATGCAAATTACCCAAAAATTTTGAAACTTTGATCCTGATGCATTTTAGACAATGCGTGAATGCACATAGAAATATTATGTTCTTGTAACCATGATATCATAGGCGCATACTCAGAGGTGAGTATACCAACTGCGTAGGGGTCTTGAGCTAGAATAGCTCCCCCTAAGACCAAGAAGGTCTATTCAAGCAGAAGTAGAGGGTGCATCCACTATGGATGCATCAACTACTTTGTCAACATCATTGTTCTTCTTTACTTCAACCCAAATTTTG
>MU226572.1:1439667-1464239 GCA_018584345.1 Thuja plicata | reverse complement strand
AATCTCCCTTTTAATTAAATAAAATTCCTCTTATTTAATTAAAAGATTTAATCTCCCTTTTAATTAAATAAAATTCCTCTTATTTAATTAAATTCAATTTCCCCCATTTAATTAAATAAAGTTCTTCTAATTTATTTAATTGAAAGAAACCCCCTCTTTTAATTAAATAAATAAAAATCCCCACTTAAAGCACTTTATTTGTTGAAAAAGGCAATAAATTAAATGAAAATTAAATAAAATCCCTTTTTCATCACATCTTCTTAAGTGGTGGGTTTTTGCCTCTTAATCTCAACCATTGATCAATTCTTTTTGCCTCTTAATCACAACCGTTCTGCTGGTCATCCTGGCCTCTATGCCTTGATGCGAGCATGGTTTTGCTATATTAAATTGGGTAAACTAACATCACAGTCATCTTGACCTTTATGTCTTTGATGCTTATGTTAGAATCTTTCCACATTCCAATCCGATATACATCACATTCATATCTTCATAGTTGCACTTGTGACTAGTGATGGTTGTGTGATGTTTCTGATAAATCACATTCATATCTTCATAGTTTCACTTGTGACTAGTGATGATTGTGTGATTTTTTGATGTCCGTTAATAATGGCCCAATGATGAAAATAAGTTCCTTTACATTCTCTTCTGAATGATGAACACAAGATCCTATGTTTGTTGCTCTATTGCAAGCACACCATTGCATTTTCATGTAGCTTGCATTGTTAGACTTCATGTTAGTTTGCATTTTTAGGCTGCATTATGAGTTTGAGAGGGTTTCCTTCATCTTTCTTGTGGACTTTTAATCAATTGTGATCATGTTTTGATCTTCATTTTCTTATCTTCTTTCGTGATCTCAATCAAAATTTTCTATCTTAAACAGTTGATTGATTTTGAGGCATTCTCTTTCCTAAGGCTAATTCTCTTTCTTCTCTCCATTTCTTTCCACCTCTTTCAAACTTCTATCTTCCATTTGATTTCACCCCACTTCTTCTTCTTCTTCTTCTTCTACTACTACTACTACTACTACTACTACTACTTCTTCTTCTTCTTCTTCTTTTCTTCTTTTCTTCTTTTCTTCTAATTCAACCTTGGGGCATAATATTTTGTGCTTAATGATCTACCTTGGTTGTATGATCTTTATATCTTTTATCTTACATCAAGAACCTTATCTTTAGTTCAATTTGATCAAAATTTATCAATTTGCTTAGTGAGTGAGTGATAAGTACTCCTAATAACCCCATCACTCACTCGCATAGTAAAGCCAACATTTTGCAAGACTATCGTGACTGTGCGACCACATGATAATCATTCACTCGCTCACTCGCGCAGTTAAATGATTACTTAAGAAAGACAACGTGACCAAACACAAAAGGTGACTGTTTGAAGGCTTATGCACATTTTAGTACACGTGAATAATTGGAACCTTAAGTGGCAAAAAGGTAATGAAGAATTATAACAGCCACTAAGGAGTTAGGGTTAGAGGTGTTTTTTAGGGGTTTTTGCATGAATTAGGTCTTCAAAAACATGAACTAGGGGTAAACCGAAGCCTAGAAATATGCAAAGAGCACAAGATAAAGACAATTAAATATGACAAAAACCATACAAGCTGGGATCTACCCTTTTGGGAGCTTCATTTACTCCACTTGTAGCCAAAATTGCATAGGATAGGAAATTTGGGTAACAACTATAGGTACTACACACTGAATCATACTTTATCTAATTAATGCTTGTTGCAATAGATATTTCACTTGCCTATTGAGTTCTTTGTTCTCTACTGGGGTCATTTGATATGCTACCTTGTTAAGAAACTTAGCTCCTGGTATCATATACCATGCAATGACTAATACTTATTATAAGTGGTAATCCATCGGGGATATTATCTGATATGATGTCTACATACTCACTCAACAATCTAGGGATTTTTTAGGATGTTCTTCTTCTAGTACAATCTCCTTTGTCTTCTTGGGTACTAAATCAAAACACACATTATTATGCTTCAAGCCATCTAAGAACTTCCTGTCATCCACTGAATAAATTCTTGCACTAGTCCACACTTCATTCTTAAGGGGTTCATCCAAGGTAACAAATTTTGCTTTATTCCATTAGCAAAAATATTATACACATTCTTCCTACCATCATGCATAACTTGTCTATCATATTGTCATGGTCTACCCAACAAGATATGACACACATCCATTGGCATAATATCACATAAAACCTCATCATAATACTTCCCAGTCTTGAATTTAATTAGCCATTGTTTGCTTACCAGTACCTTATGTTCATCTTGAATTTATGCGATTTGAGAGGAATTCAGATGCTTCAATCTCTCCAAATTCAATTTGTCAACCAACTCCTTTGAGGAAAGATTATCAGAGCTGCCATTATCTATGCCAAATTTGCACACCTTATCTTGTACCTTGCATCTAGTTCGGAATAAATTCTTCCTTTGCAATGGTTCCATATTCTTTTCTCCTTGGTATAGGGTTCCCCGGGTTATCCAGGTTTCTCCATCCTCTATTTGGTTATTTTTTACCAATCCAATGGATTCCACATTTTCTAATGTTATTTGCCTACTTTCTTCCTTCTTCTTAGAGTTGCCTTGTTTTCATTCAAAGGCTCGATGTCTTACTTTACCCATATTTGAAATAAATGCCACTAAGATTATTTCTATCATAGCTACTTTTTCCTTTATTTGATAGGAACTTCTATCATTTCTCTAGTAGTGATCATTATCCTTAGCTTCTAAATCCCTTTTTCCCTGATATGCAGAAGATCTAGCTCCTCTAGAATTAGTACTAGATCAATCTCTCTAAAAATTTCCTCCTCTACCTCTTTATCTTTGTTCATGCCTTTGGTTCAACTTTTCTTCAGCCTTCAAAGCCAACTTGTAAGATTCTTCCACACTCCTAATCTATATCAAACTGATTTGACCTTGTATTGACACCCTCAAACCATTAAGGTAATGAGAAACTTGGTTGGCTTCATCATATACATGTGCAGATCTAATGTTTAGCTTGTAAAAATCCTTGGTATAATGCTTAACACTTAAGTCCCTTTGTTTCAAGTTTTTTAGCTTCCAAAATAGATTCACTTGGTAATCTTATTCCAAAACTTAGCCTTTAATTTATTCACCATTCTATCACAAAATTTGATCTTGTCTTTACCTCTTCTCCATAGATTTTTCTGCAAATGTTCCTACCATAAGGATTCATGTCCTTTTAACTTAGTAAAAGCATATTTTACCTTCTTCTCCTCATTATTTCCTTCAAGTTCAAAGAAATTTCCCATCTCTATGATCCAATCTATCAATTCATTAGAATAAAGATTACCATGATAGTCAGGTAGATTGAAATGAGGTCTCTTATTCACATTGGTAAAAAATTTATGAACCTCTCTTCCTCTTGATTCAACTCTGGTTGTTCTTCATTATTCAATCCTTCCATTGCATGATTTGGTTCATCTCCTTCTTCATCACTTTCCTCTTCAATGTGTTTTCCTCTCCTCTGAGATGTTCCCACCACTTCAAATCTAGCAGCAATTTGTCTCAACATATCCAAGACAGTTGGATCTGTATTCCTTTCTTCCCCTCTAGTATTTATTCGAGCCATATTTTTAGTCTTCAACAGTTGTAGGTCAGATCCTCTCTTATGCCACCCCATAAAAAAACCCTAGGTTGCAAAACCTTTCTCTGATACCACTTGATGGAGTCAAGGATGGTGAGAATTCAAAGAGTTCGAATAAATCCTTGTAACAAGAGTCACTCAATAGAATCCAATAAGATAAAAAGGAAATGAATGCAAGATCAACCTCATTGTTAATATATGATCAGTTACATCATACTATTGCAAGAAACAATACATTCTAGGCATATAGGCCTGATTGGAACCTCCAATAGGTTATGTTTTTATAAATCCATAATCAACAACAACTACATGAACCTGCTATAGGTACTTTCTTCCGTCCGATCTCTAGATTAGATGTCTACAAGTGCTAAGTTCCTTTTTTTTTTGTCTGATTCAAGGATTCAATTACAAGATTATTTAAAACCTTCACAACATCAGGTCAACCAAGAAATATTACATTTCCCAATGAAAAGGAAAATGTATTACAACAAATATGTTAGAACCCAAATCATTAGGATCTCCCTCCAACGAATGAAACAAGGATCGCAATACCTCAAGTAGGTTGACCACAAATGTAACATCATCAAGAAATGAGTCATTAAGCTTTGCCGAACAGAAAACATCTTCACAATATTTGGAAATACAAACTTGTCAGAAAATATGAAGAACAATATAGTCTCACCAAGAATCTACAAGATCTCATGTGCAAATCAACCAAATGATGAGAGAACCTAAGATAAGTTTCAGCATGATGCCACAAACACTCTTTATGTCTCACAACCACAAAGAATCCAAACTGAATGAATGCATAAAGGAACTCAGAGACTTATCAAACAGGGAAATAGGAAAACAAATATTTTTGGTTGATACAAGATTTCCAAGAACCCAAGATGCTCCTACATCTAGTACAATGTAGCCTTTCCATCTATGGATGTTGATATGTCTCAATAGAGCATCCTTGATAAGAGAAGGGTTTCTCAAAGCTACGCAGGCTTATATGAGTTGTGTGATGACACTCCATTCTTGAATATGAACATTATACTCTGTTTAGTTGAGTAGTGACCTTTATCCACTTGCTTTATGTGCTTGAATTATGTTTATACTCAGACTTTGTATTATCCTTGATTCATGCATTTGATTGGTGTGTGTGATTTCCTTCTTGGTGTGTGTGGTGACCTTGTGTATGTGGCCAAGTTACGATCTCTGTGAGCACGATGGGGTGAGCTTGAGGGTTCCACATGATAGGGTAGTATTACACTTTACCACTATTGGGGACAGATGTACATATGATATAATTCCTCCATCTATAGGGACTTAGACCTTGAGAGATCACTTCACCTTGTATATGCATTGTAATTATACATTTATGTTCTTGAGTTTAGCTAGTTTCCTTCTTGTACTCCTTTATACTTTTTGGGATGTAATTGATTCACTACAACCTCAATATGTTTTATTCAATACTCCCCTATGTGGAGAAAGCCTATATTGCATGTTGTACTTTGATGTTAGCAAGACTACCTTGTTGTCAAACTAAGTTACCATGTTTGTTGCATGTTTTAGGCATCAATGATTACCTAATATTGGACCATACTTGATTCTAGTGTATGGTGAAAAAAATGATGATGTCAATATGTTATTTTTAGGCTCATTTATTTTAGAGCTCATCAAGATCTTTTTGACATATTTTGAATGGAGTCAAATGGATGCGAGATGCAAAATTTATGGCCTTCAAAAGGTCCTTATATCCCGAGGATGTAGAATGGTACCTATGCAACTTTTTGTAGTTCCTATGCAACTTTGCATTGCCTATTCAACTTTGTGTAGTGCCTATGCAACTTCTTACATTGCCATGCAACTTTCTACATTGCCTATAAAATGTTACCTATAAAAAAATGAGCACTTCTCGAGGTTAGATAAAAAAGTAAAATTTTTTTTGGATACCCTTTATCAAGTAGAGGCTATTTCAATCAAAGATCATATTCATTTCCACTGGTGATGTTCTTCCCTTTTCTTTCAAGTGGTCAACTTATTAAATTGTATGGATATGATGATATTTTTATCTCCTCGTTGAGTGACCATTAATGATGGTCTGGTCTTAACCCATGAGGTTCATGTACATGTTTTGAAATCTCATGTGATGACTTGAGTGTGTCTATTCCGTTCACACCTTAGCAATATATTTCTTGGGAACCTTTATAATTTCTTGTTAAAGACTTCCTCTTGTGTGTGAACTTTTGATATTTGTGATGCCAACTTTGAGTTATGGTTTACTAACCATGTTGTGTTTTGTGATGCACTTGGATACATTTGTTGACATTATGTTTACTTGTGTTCATTTTTTTTTGTTAAGTGCATACCTTACCCTTTCGTTCCAAGGGTTCCCAGGCGGGGAGTTACATCTAAGCTTAAATTCTTCATCTTTATTGTACCATAAACCATAATCTTGAGTTCCCTTGAGATACTTTAAAATCCTCTTTGTTGCCTAAACACATGATTCCTTCAAATCAGCCTACAATCTTGTAACCAAACAGATAACCTACTTAATGTTCGGTTTGGAATCAATCAAATATAACAAGCCTCCATTCATAGATATGTACTTTTTTTGATTAAAATTTAGGGATTTATTATCTTTTCTCAATTTATAGCTAGTATCCATAGGAGTTGCAACTGATTTACTATTTCCTAACCCTAATTTCTTCAACATTTCTTTGATATATTTAGCTCAAGAGAAAAATATTCCATCTTTTGATTGACTTACTTGCAAACCAATAAAGTAATACATCTCACCTATCGTTGACATTTAAAATTCCTTTTGCTTTTCTTTTTCAAACCTCTTACTTTTATCATTATTTCATCCAAATATGAAATCATCAACATACACAACAACAATTAATTATTCTCATCATTTTCAATTTTGAAATAAAGATTACTACCAACAATACCTTTGCTAAAACCTTGTACCAAATACTTATCTAGTCATGGATAACAAGCCCTAGGGATTTTTTGAGTCCATAAAGTATCCTTTTTAATCCTGCAAACCATATCCAAATCTTTTGACAATTTGAGCCCATCTGGATGCTTAATGTATAACTCTTGTTCCAACTCTCCACTCAAAAAGGTTGATATAACATCCATCTAATATAACTTGAAGTATAGGAAGATAAGGCAAGAAACATCCTTGTAGCTTTCAATCTAGCTATTGGGAAAAAAGTCTCCTCAAAATCAATGCCTTCAACTTGTGAATATTCTTTTCATGTCATTCTTTCCTTATTCCTTATCACTTGTCCATCCTTATCAAGCTTATTCCAGAATACCCACTTAGTTCAAATTACATTTTTGTCCTTGAGTCTAGGTACTAGTTTCCATGCGTAATTTTTTTTGTATCTAATTCAACTCTTCATTCATTGCATTTATCCAATTTTCATCTTTCTTATCTTCTAAATTTTTGAGGTGAACCTATGATAAAAAGTAGAAATTTACCTATTTTTCAGCCTCAACAGCTTTCCTCCTTATCTTCACACCTTTTCTTTGTTCTTTAGCCTCAACAAATTTCCTCCTTATTTTCATAGCTTTTCCTTTGTCTCTGATGATTTTATCTTATGAAAGATTTTCTTTGCAAATATCTAGCTGGTGTTTTAGGTGACTATTTTTCTTCTTATTTTTCATCTTTTTATTTATTCTCTTCTTTTCTTTTTGGTTCATCTTGACTTTCTATAGCCACCCAAATGACCTCTATATCAATCTCTAACTCAGATTCTTAGGAAATCATGTCCCACTTCTCACAAACCTTCACATTTGCACTCTCAACTACCTTGTTTAATCTTTTGTTGTAACACTAGAAGGCCTTACTCATTGTAGCATATCCCAAAAATATTACCTCAAAATTCTATCCTCAAATTTTCCCAAATTATCCTAACCTCTTTTGATATATCACTTTCTTTAAAAAATCTTTAAATATATAACAATGGGTGGTCTTCCATTCCAAATTTCATAGGATCTTTTAGTATGATTTTTTCTAATTCGTACTTTATTAAGAATGTAGATTCAGTATGCACAACATCTTTCCAATACACATAAGGTAAATCAACATCTTCCAACATTATTCTGTCCATCTCAACCATAGTTCTATTATTCCTTTCAACCACTTCATTATACTGTGGATCCCTAGGTGCAGACCAGTGTCTTCTAATTCCATGTTCTTGACAGAAATCAATCAATTCATTTGAAGTAAACTCGCCTCATCTATCAGACCTCAAACATTTGATTCTTGTATCTACTTGATTTTTAACCAATGATTTGAATATCTTAAACCTTTAAAAAACTTTAGATATTTCTTTTAAAAAATTAACCCAAATCATTCTAGAGTATGTTGAATGTCCCATAAAACTAAGAGCAGGGTGAATAAGTTGTCTAATATTTTTTTTATCACTTTTAAAGATTTGAAATCAACATATTAATACTTTATCCACTTAATCAAATTAGATGTAAACATGAAAGAGAATACACATGAACCATACACAATGAGCACCATATTTTACATAGAAAACCCAAGATGGGAAAAACCACAAAGAAGCTAATTCTCATGAATAGAAACACTAGTTAACGTGACACTGGATAAGGTGATTTTTAAAATGGATGGCTCACTACCAAAATGCTCACTATAGGAAGGTTTACTAACCAGAATGGCTCACTACCCTGAGAAAGAAGAGAGAAAAAAGAGAATTCCACCACTAAGTACATCTGTTGGAAGAAACCTTTGGCTCACTACCTATGGTGTCTTAACAACAACAATACAACACTTTTCTCACAATCCAACTTCAAAATTTTTAAAAAATTTACATTGTATATGATGAATCTTCTTTCCAACAACTTCCTTATAATTATATCACAATCATCCTCTTATTTATATTGATCTAAAAATCACCATGTTGGCCATCATAATTTGAAATAGGTCCAAACTAAACATTCCCATAGTGGGGAGGAATGTAAAGTGAACCACACCACACACACTTCTTTGACCAAATAACACGTTAACCAAATGAAATAATAACTAGAGCCCAAGAAGAAATAACATCTTTAGCAACTATGCCTCAAAACAACATCAAAATGACCTAAAATAGGAAAAAATCCAATGAAACCAAACTGCCAAAAACCATATCTAGAATAGAAGAGAATTCCAAACCACTTTCAAGTACGAACATTACAAAATACACATCGAAACCATCCTTTCAGAGCACTAGCCTTAAAACCATCAAAAACTCAAAACCACATCTACAACATATCAAAAATATTGAGCATAAAACCACCAAGTACCAAAGTAGTATGTTGCCATCAATGAAAACCATACTGATCATTGCAATATCAACAAATATCTCCTCCTTTCAACAAATTATTCATCAATAAGAAACATAAAGTACCTTTCTCCACTGAGTCCTTTTTTCCTTGTGGGTCCTCATAGCTTTGTATGAATCAACTCCAAGGGTCTTGATGTTGAATGTTCCTTTTTCTAGAATATTATTTTTTCTTACCAAGTTGACATTCCCTACATGTTGTGTCAATTGGTTTAACAATCCTTGGTAAATCTCTCACTAGTTTAGTGGTATTGATCTTTACTATATTATCAAAGTTGACATGTCCTAATTTCTTATTCAATAGCCAACTCTCATTACTCTAAGTCATTAAAAAATTAATCTCATTCCCGCATCTGATATAGTAAACATTTCTATTTATTTGTAATACCTTTAGTAGCTAGTCTCCTAGTGTTTCCTTTTCTAATTTCATGTGCAAATTTACTAAATGTAACTTCATAACCTTTATATAAAATCTGGCTAACACTTAGCAAGTTATGTCTCAATACTTTAACATAATACACAACGTTAATTTTATGCTTTTCATCAATTAAAATACTCCCTATCCCACATATAGAGGTGCTTCTTCTCCTACAAATCCTCCATCATAATTCTCAAGCTTAATAAAATTCTCCTTATCCCCTATCATATGGTTTGAGCATCTAGAATCAATAATTCATGTATTAGGTTCCACTTTGACATGCAATTTTGTCATCTTCACTTTAATCTTCCAATTCTTTCTATATTACCTTTCTTTATATCCATAAAAATTATTCTTCATTCAAGTCATTGTCATCTTTATCCTAAGATGAACGTTTCTCCATAGTGTATAAGATTCTCTTTTCTTTGTCTCTTTTATTTATCTTCTTTATATTATCATAAATTTCATATATATTTCTCTTTTCATCATCATATCCTTTGAAGTCTTCCTAATAAGGACATTTAGAAGAAAAATGACCAATTCTACCACAACTAAAGCATTTCAAAGGTAACTTACCTCTATATTTTTTAGTTCCTCTACCATTAAAATTATAAATTTTGCTTCAATATCATCCATGTCTTCTTCAGCTCCATCTTAAGAATTGACCGATGCTTTGAATGTTTCTTCTTTCCTCTTTTTCTTGATTTGAATCATTTCAGCAATCTCAAATGCAGACAGTGAGCCAAGAAGTTGATCCAAGGTGTAGGAATTCATGTCATGATTTCTTCAATTGTATATTACTTCATCTTATTAGGTTTAGGAAGAGAATCAATACTTTTATTACCACTTACTTTTCTTATGTTGTTCCACTAGCACCCTTGATGGCATTTACAATCTCATTTACCTTGTGAATATATGCTTTAACAAACTCATCATCTCCCATCTTAAAATTTTCAAACTTGTGCTCCATATTTGTCACTTAGTTTCTTTTGTTTCTAGATATCCCTCATATAAACTACTTAGTTTGTCCCATATCTAGTTTTTTGCCTTTAATCCAATGAATTTCTTGAAATAATTCATCACTGAAACAATTAAAAAGAACATCCCTAAGTAGCTTTCAAAATTTATTCTTTAGCTTTTATCTCATTCAGAGTATGTGGTCTAAAATAAGGTGTAGAATAACCGAGACTAAGGTGTAGTATAACCCTTTTGAATATTTTCACATAACCCTTTTGGAAAAGACTCAAGTGGAACTTCATTCATTCCTTCCAATAGGACTAATTTGTACCTTCAAACTTTGGAGCCTTGAAAATCAAATCCTATGTCATATTGGATCTTACTTGATTAGTAGCTTTACAAGATGGGAGCAATCTCTAAAACTAATTATTGAACACATATTAGGTAAACCACCAATGAAAATTGAACTCACAATATATATAACTTGAATTACACTGTTTAGGCTCATTTCCAAGGATAAGTAGCACCTAAAGAGCTTACACAAATAGGGAAAGATACAAAGAACTTGTACAACTGAAACTCATTATCTTAGACCAAGATACAAAAAGTCAATTAGTAGATTCACTATCATTCGACAATACCATGAATCTCAAAAATAAAATAAGAAGAATATTTTGAACATGAACCTTTACTTGAACATTAGCATCAAGCAACCATAGTCATGGAATACATCTATCACTATCTAGACACATTGTCTTTGAATATATTTCCTTTAAGTTCAATCTTCTGCATATTCACTTCATACACACCCTTATCTTCTTTATTTTCTTTCCTTCACACCACATTATCTTACCACACTTCCACTCTATTGCACACATCTCTTACTTTGAATAAAATCCTTAAATATGAGATAGATCATCATAAGCTTTAATGATGGTTGGACATAACCAAGGAAAATTATTACTACATAAAAATAGGTCATTCAGACCTAATATACATGAGATGATGCCCTCTAGGAGAAAGAGGGGGCCCAAATATATCACAATACACTCTCCTAAGATAGATCCAACAGTTTGTACATCAAACAAATTCATCTCCAAAATGTAACGTGTAGATAGACAATGAAGCTTGTAGAACAATTGGCCAAGAAGCATTTTCCAAAGCAGCTTGAATCATGCAAATCTCCACACACTAAGGTGAGACTAAAATTAACATTCCAACATTATTTGTAAATCATATCCAGACCAAAATAATAGTTCTAATCAACATAACATATTCAGACACACAAAAACATAGCATAACTGAACCCATTAGATATAGATCATCAAAGTTCAATTTCAAAACAAAAATATACTTATAAAACATATAGTATGACCAAACATGACTATGATTATCATTCAACAATATGGTTTCCAACATACCCAGAGGACACTAAATATATTCTTGACCAATTTTACAACACCCCTTGATGTTAGAGAAACACTAAGCAACTGCAATAATGCCAAACCAACAAACTCAACACATGAAAAATACCAAACCACGTAGACCAAATGAACTATAAGAGTATAAGATATTATGAGAACTACAAAAAATCCTTGTCATTAGAACCTAAAATAGCACTGAATTTTAGTAATTTTTTTTCTTAAAATGAGCCTTTGTGTGGGAGCAAAAGTCGACGTAAAAGTGCCTCAAACTTTGGCACTAACTTTTGCATCAAATTTTTGTACCATATTTTACGTTGAGAAAGTTTGCTTCCTATTTTGCTTCTTGTATGACATAAAAAATAGTTTCTTTTTTTTCTTCCAAATTGACACCAAATTTTGCTTCTATTATGACATCTTTTTTTGCCTCCAATTTTGATTCAATTATGGAGTTCTTTGTTGCTTCTAGTTTGGCTTCCAATTTTGCTTCTTGTGTTGCTTCTAGGTTTACTTCTGATTTTGCTTCCAAGTTTGCTTCTAATTTTTCTTCCATTTTTATTTCCAATTTTGTTTCCAATTTTTCTTCTGGTTTTTCTTTCGATATAACATCACTTGTTGCATTTAACTTTGCTTCCATTTTTTAATTATAAAACTGCTTCCATTATTACTTGTTTTTTTCTACCTTAATTTCTCCCTAGATAATGCCAAATTTTGCTTCCAAAATTATTTCTGGTTTACTTTTAGTTTGGCTTCTATTGTTGCTTCATTTTTTGCTTCTAAAAATTCTTCTTGTTTTACTTCCATTTATTAATTTACTATATTTTATTTCAATTAATTTAGTCATATATTTAATGATATTAGGGCATGATGGAATCGAGCCACAATCCTCCTGCTTGTAAAGTAGGAACTTTTCCATTGAGCTAGTACCCTTTAAAGGACAAGAGATGTAAATCATCAAAATTCCTACCAATAACATAATGTATTTAGAGTTAAGATTAGGTGAAATTAGGGCCTAACAAGCTTTATAGATAAGGTTTCTATATGTTGCCTATACATTTGTCTATAACACATTGAATTGAAATCCTAATAGAAGAAAATGCAAAGACTTTGTTAAATGTGGTGATTAATGCTTTCCCAAATTGGTTTTTGAAATAATAATATCACTATCCCTATGACCAAAGACATCTCACTAAAAAAAACACAACCTGTTGTACAAAGAAAAAATGTATGATTGCATACACCTATAGGAATGATGCAAGGAGGGTCAGTAACTAGGGCCAAGGGCACTCCCAGATACCAAACTTGCTTGTAGAATACAACACAAAAGCTGTACAAACATAGAGGGAGAGAAGGAATACAAAATTTATATTATTTAATCAAACTGCATACATGTCGGGCTATAAGGCCTTCCCGACTACAACCAAATACATTCAAAGTATTTTACATAAAATTTGTCATACATGCAAGGTCACAAAACCTCGATCCAAATCTACTATCTAACTGTTTCCCTAAACTGCCTCTAATCTAAGAACAAAACACTACTTTTATACAAAAGGATACCAAAAAGGTCGGCCCCAAAAGATCCTACAAATCCAATATAGGAAAAAAAATGACCCAAATTTAGGTCCACACGTATCCCAATGAGAGACCCCAACATTAATTATTCTATATAAATTAAATGCACATGTTGGCCACAAGATCCAACATCCAAAAACCAAATCGGTGAGAAAGACTACCAAGCAACAAAGACTAACCGGTGAAACCATCGAGCAGCCAGGAACAACCACTGAGACCCGTCAATGAAGCCATCCAAAACAAGTAATCGAGCTTGATCGGTGAACGAACCAACAAACCTTCAACCGACCAAACAAGAGCAGTTGCCGAGCACTTTATTGAGCAGTCTCCAACAAGATAATGAACCCAAACAAACATAATTTTGGTTAATACAGGATTGCAAAGAACCCAAGATGCTCTTGCATCAGTCACTTGGGGTTAAAAGAAATGATTCTCTGAATCATGAGTGTGCTACAACCTGAGATGAATCCAACTCAGATTAAGAGATCCACATAGATTCTTCTATCAATCTCTTCTTCCACTTTACCAACTATTTCATGTAATTATTTCCTCTGGTGCTTCTGTCAATTCTTTCTTCCAAAATTTGTTCAACTTCTTTTATTTGTTACTTAGGATAATCACTCGGCACGATCACTTCTTCATCATGTTCATGATAATCATACAAGTTTGAAATGTTGAATATAGGTGATATATCCATTTCCTCGGTCAATTCTATTTCATAAGAATTTCCACTATCAAACTTCCTCAATATCTTACAAGGACCAAATTTCTTCATCTTCAATTTACCATATGTTCCAACAGGAAACTTGCCTTTCTTAAAATCAACCATTACTTCATCATCAATCTCAAAAGTTTTATATCTTCTTAATCTATCTTCACTATCCTTGTATTTCTAATTACTTTTCTCCAACTTATGTTTCACTTCCTCATGCAATGTTTTCATAAACTCAACAAAAATTTCTCCTTCAACACTTCTCTTCTCTTCGCCAACAATATCTCTCAAATCTTATATACCTCTCAGTTGCATGCCAGTAAAAATATGAAAAGGTGTCTTTCCAGTATGTTAGCTCTTTTTCTTGTAGCACAATCTTAAAATGACAGTATACTTATATACTTGAATGCAAACTCCTTTTTATCCAAGATAAAGGCTAATTGATGAGGTATTTGATAACACTGGGGATACATATTATAACCTCCTTCTTTTTTGAGCTCCATAGACTCAGGCAGGTATTACCTATAAAATATTATTGATTCTTCAATCAATATATTTAGTGGACTAGTTCATTCACTGGTTTGTTACTTCTGACCTCACTATAACAACTTATAAAATTGGAGATTGCAATGATTAATTTGAAACAAAGTACTATAAGCCAGGCTATGGTCTTGATACCATGAACCAATGAGATAAGGACTTTCATCCTTCTTCCTTTTGATTTTAGGAGGGGCAACCTAATGATCCTCTCTTCAAGAAATTAGAAAATTGAACTGTATCCTAGAATACAATCACTTGAATTGAATTATTTGGTTTGCAGTGGATATGATTAAGTAATTTGAAAATATTGGATTGTATATAAATTACTTAGCAAACACAAAACTAGTGCCTAATCCATGGTCTATGAGTAAATATCTTGTATAAATCGACAGTAAGGTGATCAATAAAATAGTTGCAACAAAGATAGAATACCTTATATACTATCATATTTCTATAATTTTATCATCGAATCCTCAAACTAATGTTATGTTCCCTGGGGTTACTTGAAACATTATAATCCTTCCTTGAAGGAACTTACAAGTAACTGCACAATCACGTTATGCTAAGTGTTCTTAAATGCCTTATAGATAAACATACAAGAACAATAACAAAAATGTAAAGAGACAATTAAAATGTAGAAAAGAGATTGAAAAATATTCTTATTGATGTCTTAAAGATTCAAATACATATAGATAGACAAACAGTACAAAGGTTCAGACACAATTTTAGTCTGCCTTGTAATTCTATATAAACTTCAAACTCTCTCCCAAAAAGGTTACAATTACATACTTATAGCCTCAAATCATCTTGGAATCCTTAAAAAAAGGATGCAAAAAGCTTCAGATGATTTGGATACCTAACCCTAAAAACATAGAAAGAGACAAAAGACAAGAAAATTCCAAGTGGTGGGAGGAAAAAACTAAAGAATAAGATTTGATTTGTACTTTGTCCTTTTGTGGATGTTGGCACCTTGTCTACATGTATTCATGATAGTATCTGATAGTTGTAATAAGATTTATTGAAAGCCAATACAAGCTAACATACACCAATCTCTTCAAGATTACTAACCTTCCCGTGCTCATAGATTAGGTGCCATGTATCTCCTTTATTCTTCATCGATGACATCCAAGTCAACTTTGATAGGCTTCTTTTTCTTGGGCTTTGTCATGATGTCCCATGTTGTCACATCTTCTTCCTTAGGCCACTCAAAACTCTAAATACTTTCAAGTTGAGTCTTCTACCTTTCCCACCTAGCATCTTTTATGCTTTTAAAATCTATGATGAACTTATTGCAGCCTGTTTTTACCTTTATTGACTCATCCAAAAGTTTGTTGAACCTCTCCATATCTAGTTCTCCCCAATCAGATACATAAATATCCTTATTGGGAAGCACATTATCAAAAGCTGATCCCCATAGCCCTAATGGCCTGATCTAATTATCCTCAATTCTAATGGGGGGTACAAACCAATTATAAATTATCCCAAACATCTTCAATTTTGCCTCAATTTGATTGGCTTTTCCTTTGAAGAAAGACAAGGTAGCCCCAATCTAATCTATCTCTATACCAACAATAGTTACTATTTCTAACAAATCTAATCTTAATGGTTGTACACACACCAACCTCTCAAAATTTTTTGTCCTACCAGACCAGGTTGAGTAGTAAGGATTCAAAATTGTCAAAAAACTAGCCACCTCTACTTGCAGGCCTGGAAACCTACCATAAGCCCCATACACCACATCAATATTACCTTTGATGGTGTCAATTCTATACTGAAAAATTGAAGTGAATGCCTCCAAAACAACATTATTATGCTCTGAGACTCTTAGCTCTATTCCAGCAAGTATCTCCCCTGTATCTTCTGTCTGGATTTCAACATCCATCACTTCTTTTGGTTCAACAGGGGAAAGCTTTGTTACCTCTATTATTTGTTTGGTAAGCTCATTTATGAGCTTCTCTCATTCTCTAATTTTTACCAATGCGAGCTCCCTATCTTTAGCAATATGAATAGTATCACTAGTGAGTTTCTGCACTTTCTCTGATAGTTGGGTTGTCTTTGCCTCATTGAGCTGAGCAAAATGGGTGAATACTTGGTATATCTCCAAATCTCCTATATTTTGGAGTGTCCATATGATCTTATTTCCTTCCATCTTTTCTAGAATATTCAGAAGGGCTGGCTTTTGATCTTTGGGAGCTAAGCTCCACATTAAAACTACCTAAGATTTAGGGTTACATCCAAACCCTCTGATCATACCCTCTGATCATATCTCCAACCTGAGTCTTTCATGATAATTTTACATCAAGTTGTCTTCTTATTTGATCTATTATAAAAGTAGAAGAAAAATCCCACCCTTCTACAAATAATATCCCACTAGCCTTCACCAGTTGTCTTGCTTATTTTTGTGTAATCTCCTTAGAGTTAGGATCCTAATCCTGCAATGTTTGTAAGGCTTCTTGGGTGACTGGATCACCACCTTCTAGTGTTGGAGATTTACTTCTGGCAGCTAGTTGATTGTATGTTTGTCATTGATAACAACCTATAATATACAATAGTGATCTGTATGTACTTATCAAAATGATGATATCAAGCCTTGCACGGTTATATTCATGTTTTAGACATTTTGTGGATGTTTTTTTCATACACACAGACTCAGATATGATGTTTTAGTTATGTTGTGTAATTCTGTTATGTGGCAGTTACAGTTTCTGGATTTTGTCTATACAGAGCCGACATATTGCATTGGTTCTTGAGTTGCACCTATCTTTGGAATATGCCTGTGTTTATTCAAGATTAGTTATAAGTACAAGTTAGTTATCCAAAGGTGCCAAACATGTTTTAGAAATATTGCAAAGTTAGAGTTAATTTGGTGAGGATGACTTAGTGAAGCGTCGTGTCTATTCAGTTTATATTGCACGATTGTAATTATGCTTGCGTGATTAGTAAAGCCGACAAGGAAGTTATTAAGAGTTATCTAACAGGTCCCACAATATCATAATTTGAGGAAGATACTTATAGAAAGTTATTTGTGGAATGCTAAGTGTGAATGATAAGATTGGATACCAAAAATGTGCAGAGCAGAATATCAGTTGTCTTTCATTCATCAAGGATCTATGTGAAGAAGTGAAAGATTACAATACATTGGAACTGATCAAGACAATAGGTCTACTCTACAGTTCATCATCAGATATAGTGCATATTTGTTCTTCAGAAGGTTGTAGCCTTCACCATTAAAGTAGTGAGATTTTGGACAGTGAGTCCTCACCCTTAACCGGGTTATTTGTAAAACACTCCTAATAAGGTTTGAGCCTTAACTAGGTCACTATACTTATTATATTGTAAAGAACATCTCCTAACAGGGTTGCAAGATCTTCTAATAGGGATCATTATAAACAATTATATTTTATTGTGGGTGTTAATTCCCACCGGGGTTTTTACCATTTGGTTTCCCCATAACCAAATTGTGGTGTTGTCTATTGTGTTATCTGAATGTGCATTTACTTTATTCTATTCTAGAATTAATAAAGGAAAATAATCAAATTAGCTGATAACTGATTCACCCCCCTCTAAGTTATCCTTTGGGACTATTTTAACAATTGGTATTAGAGACAAGTGCCTTGGAGAGAAAGCCTAATAGCTTAAGGTAGATCTGATGGCATACGTCAGAAAAGAGAGTCCTAAGTTTGATGGAGAAAACTATCTGGATTGGAAGAACAAAATGATAACACATCTATAGTGTGTTGGTTTTGACATCTTTAAGATAGAAACACGAGAAGTTGTTATTCCCACTCTAAAAGACCTATCAAGAGATGATGCTACTAGTAAATAGAAGGATACATTCATAGCTAATGCAGTTGCCAAAGAAGCCCTTATAAGTGCACTATCTAACAGTGAAATCTCTAAGATCAAGAAGGTAGACAAGGCATACAAAATATGGAAGTATTTAGAAGACATGTTTGAAGGAGATGTTCAAGCAAAGAATGCATGCAGGAAAACATGGAAAAAGAAATACAACAGTCTTGAGACATTACCTGAAGAAAACATCAGAGCCTATAATCAAAGGATAAATGAAGCAGTTTATGGAATCAAAAATAATGGTGGAGAAATATCAGAAGAAGATATAATGGACAAGTTGTTGACTACTTTAACATCAGACTATGAAAACAAGATTAGTATTCTAGAGGAAACCATGCAATTTTCACAAGACTTCAAGAGAGAGACTTTGAGCAGTAAAATCTCTGCATTTAAGATATCAAGATTGAAGACTGAACCCAAAAGTGAAACAACCTTCAAAGATTTAGTCCATGGTAAGAAATCTCACATCTCTAGAAATAATGAGAAAGAAGAAGTTGATGAAGAACTAGAAGAAACAATTTCCATGATTGCTAAAATAGAAAAGAAAGGCAAAGGGAAATATGAAGGACAACTTCCATTCAAATGTTTTTCACGCAACAAAATCGGACACTTTGCATCCAAATGTCCTACAAGAGTAAAGAAATTCATATCTTATTATAAATATAAATACAGGAAGGAATGCTATCATGTTGAAGAAGGTGTAATTGATGAAGATTCAGGAGAAGATGAAATTGGATTCATTTCCCTAAAAGACATGGAAAAATTGCCTGAGCATATGGACATTGAAGATGAAAAGAAAACACAGGAGTTAGTCCTAAATTCCATAGGAGACATTAGAACTGATTGGATCATTGACAACGGATTCTCTCATCACATGATAGGTGATAAAGATAGATTTTTTCATCTAGAAAAATACAAAGGTGGTATGGTTAGATTTGGAGATAACACTCCTAAACCTATCATAGGCAGAGGATCCATCACTCTGGATGGAAAGAACAAGACAAATGATGTTCTATATGTTGATGGATTACATCACAATTTACTAAGTGTTGGACAACTACTTGACAAAGGTTATCATTTAGAATTCAAAGAAATCTGAGATCAAATCATCTTGGAATCCTTAAAACAAGGATGCAACAAGCTTTGGATGATTTGGATACTTAACCCTAAAAACATAGAAAGAGACAAAAGACAAGAAAACTCCAAGTGGTGGGAGGACAAAACTAAAGAATAAGATTTGATTTGTACTTTGTCCTTTTGTGGATGTCGGCACCTTATTTGCATGTATTCATGATAGTATCTAATAGTTGTAATAAGATTTAGTGACCGCCAATACAAGCTAACATACACCAATCTCTTCAAGATTACTAAGCTTCCCGTGCTCATAGATTAGGTTCCATGTGTCTCCTTTATTCTTCATCTATGACATCCAAGTCAACTCTGATAGGCTTCTTTTTCTTGGGCTTTGTCATGATGTCCCATACTGTCACATCTTCTTCCTTAGGCCACTAAAAACTATAAATACTTTTCAGTTAAGTCTTCTGCCTTTCCCACCTAGCATCTTTTATGCTTTTAAAATCTATGATGAACTTATTGTAGCCTGTTTCTTCCTTTATTGCCTCATCCAAAAGTTTTTTGAACCTCTCCATATCTAGTTCTCCCCGATCAGATACATAAATATCCTTATTGGGAAGCACATTATCAAAAGCTGATCCCCATATCCCTAATGGCCTAATCTAATCATCCTCAGTTCTAATGGGGAGTACAAACCTATTATAACTTATCCCAAACATCTTCAATTTTGCCTCAATTTGATTGGCTTTTCCTTTGAAGAAAGACAAGGCAGCCCCAATCTGATCTATCTCTATACCAACAATAGTTACTATTTCTAGAAAATCTAATCTTAATGGTTGTACACACACCAACCTCTCAAAATTTTTTGTCCTACCAGACTAGGTTGAGTAGTAAGGATTAAAAATTGTCAAAAAATTAGCCACCTCTACTTGCAGGCCTGGAAACCTACCATAAGCCCCATACACAACATCAATATTATCTTTGTTGGTTTCAATTCTATGCTGAAAAATTGAAGTTAATGCCTCCAAAACAACATTATTATGCTCTGAGACTCTTAGCTCTATTCCAGCAAGTATCTCCCCTGTATCTTCTGTCTGGATTTAAACATCCATCACTTCTTTTGGCTCAACAGGGGCAGGCTCTGTTACCTCTATTAGTTGTTTGGTAAGCTCATTTATGAGCTTCTCTCATTCTCTAATTTTTACCAATGCTAGCTCCCTATCTTTAACAATATCAATAGTATCACTAGTGAGTTTCTACACTTTCTCTGATAGTTGGGTTGTCTTTGCCTCATTGAGCTAGGTAAAATGGGTGAATACTTGGTATATCTCCAAATCTCCTATATTTTGGAGTGTCCATATGATCTTATTGCCTTCCATCTTTTATAGAATATTCAGAAGGGCTGGCTTTTGATCTTTGGGATCTAAGCTCCGCATTGCAAGTGCCTAAGATTTACGGTTATATCCAAACCCTCTGATCATATCTCCAACTTGAGTCTCTGATGATAATTTTACATCAAGTTGTCTTCTTATTTGATCTATTATAAAAGTAGAAGAAAAATCCCACCCTTCTACAAATAATATCCCACTAGCCTTGACCAGTTGTCTTGCTTATTCTGGTGTAATCTCCTCAGAGTTAGGATCCTAATCCTACAATGTTTGTAAGGCTTCTTGGGTGACTGGATCACCACCTTCTAGTGTTGGAGATTTACTTCTGGCAGCTAGTTGATTGTATGTTTGTCATTGATGACAACATATAATATACAATAGTGATCTGTATGTACTTATCAAAATGATGATATCAAGCCTTGCATAGTTATATTCATGTTTTAGACATGTTGTGGACGTTTTGTTCATACACAAAGACTCAGATATGATGTTTCAATTATGTTGTGTAATTCTGTTATGTGGCAGTTACAATTTTTGGATTTTGTCTGTACAAAGCCGATGTATTGCATTGGTTCTTGAGTTGCACCTATCTTTGAAATATGCATGTGTTTATTCAAGATTAGTTATAAGTACAATTTAGTTATCCAAAGGTGCCAAACATGTTTCAGAAATATTTTAAAGTTAGAGTTAATTTGGTGAGGCTGACTTAGTGAAGTGTCGCATCTATTCAGTTTATATTGCATGGTTGTAATTATGCTTGCGTGATTAGTAATGCCAACAAGGATGTTATTAAGAGTTATCTAACAGGTCCCATGATATCATACTTCGAGGAAGATACTTATAGCAAGTCATTTGTGGAACACTAAGTGTGAATGATAAGATTAGATACCAAAAATGTGTAGAGCAGAATATTAGTTGTCTTTCATTCATCAAGGATCTATGTGAAGAAGTGAAAGATTACAATACATTGGAATTGATCAAGAAAATAGGTCTACTCTACAGTTCGTCATCAGATATAGTGCATATTTGTTCTTCAGAAGGTTGTAGCCTTCACCATTAAAGCAGTGAGCTTTTGGACAGTGAGTCCTCACCCTTAACCGGGTTATTTGTAAAACACTCCTAATAAGGTTTGAACCTTAACCAGGTCACTATACTTATTATATTGTAAAGAAAAACTCCTAACAGGGTTGCAATATCTTCTAACATGGATCATTATAAACAAGTATATTTTATTGTGGGTGTTAATTCCCACCTGGGTTTTTACCATTTGGTTTCCCCGTAACCAAATTATGGTGTTGTCTATTGTGTTATCTGAATGTGCATTTACTTTATTGTATTCTAGAATTAATAAAGGAAAATAATTAAATTAGCTGATAACTGATTCACCCCCCCTCTCAGTTATCCTTTGGGACTATTCTAACAATTGGTATCAGAGCCAAGTGCCTTGGAGAGAAAGCCTAATAGCTTAAGGTAGATCAGATGACATACATCAGAAAAGAGAGTCCTAAGTTCGATGGAGAAAATTATCTGGATTGGAAGAAAAAAATGATAACACATCTAAAGGAGAAATCTGAAGCCTTTGAAAAGTTCAAAATATTCAAAGCTAAAGTGGAAAATGAATCTGGATTAAAACTAAAGTGTCTGAGATCAGATAGAGGAGGAGAATTCACCTCTGACCAATTTTATGGATACTATGAAGAACATGGAATTAAAAGACAGTTGAGTGCACCCAGAACCCCACAATAGAATAGGATAGCAAAAAGAAGGAACATGATCATACTTGATACAGCGCGCAATATGATGATTGAAGGAAAAGTTGCGCACACCTATTGGAGAGATGTAGTCAATACAACGGTCTATACTATCAACATAACACAACTAAGGCTAGGCGTGGATAAGATACCTTATGAAATTTGGTTTGGTAATGTAACTATAGTAAAATACTTCAGAATATTTGGTAGCAAGTGCTACATTAAGAGAGATGATGGTGTTGGTAAGTTTGATGCTAGAAGCGATTAAGGTATTTTCCTTGGTTACTCTACTAAAAGCAAAGCATATAAATGTTTTAATTTGAGATTAAAGAAGATAATTGAAATTACTCATGTAAATATTTATGAGAAGTTCATGGTTCAAGAAAGGTACTATGAATATGCACTCATGAATGAGGAGGAACCCAACCCTAGCAGTAAAGACATTGTTATTGAAGAAATGTTTGATTGCATTGATGTTTCATGTAATGAACCTGAATCAAGCAAAGAAGTATCATAGAATATAGATGAGGATGTTACACCAAAAGTTTCAAAGCTCACATCTAGGTATCATTCAAAAGATGATATCATTAGAGATCAGAGCAGCGGTGTTTTAACCAGATCAAAAGAAAAAAGGCTAACAGTGGATGAAAAGGTATGTTTACTTTCACATATTGAACCTTTAAATGTTGAAGATGCTTGCATGGATTCTGATTGGCAGAAAGTAATAGAAGAAGAATTAGACCAAATAATAAAAATTGATACATGGGAATTGGTTCCTAGACCTAGTGACAAAAATGTGATTGGAACAAAGTGGGTATTCAGGAACAAGATGAATGAAGATGGTACAGTTATCAGAAAAAAAGCAAGACTAGTGTGTAAAGGATATGCGCAGAGTGAAGGGATAGATTACACTGACACATTTTCCCCTGTGAGCAGATTAGAAGCCATCAAGTGTGAGACCTACATTAGACTGTTATAGTTTTAGTATTTTGTTCACATACTTTCAGTAGTTTATGCTTTGACATACTTTGACTATCAGAGAGACTTTTTATACATTTGAGGATCGGTGGAATCCTATGTTATATATTCAGCACCTGATTTTGTAATCAGGGTACTTTTGAGATGTTTATGTTCTGATTTAGTTTCAACTTATGTTAATACCTTATATGGATCTAAATGTAAGAATGCAACATGATGAATTTTGGTTTAGGAAACCAATGCTAGGATGTTTCAGTTCTAATACAACATGGTTTATATGCTTACGTATATTATTGACATTATGTTATGTTTCATATCATGTTGTTTTGGATCTACTGATGTGTGCAGGAAGAGTTGAACATGGATCTAAATTAGGGACCCAGTACTGGAACCTATATATATACCTGTGCTTACCAAGGTCCTGTCTATATAAAGAGACATGGACCTCGTTGTTATGTGTTTATTTCATGAATGTGGTTTGCATGTATGTTATTAAATTAGTAAATGTTCATGTTATTGAGTCATGTCTAATGTTTTAATTTTATGTGCCAACTTTGGCAAGTGTTGTAATTTAATTATGGACATGGCTAGTAAAGGGGAAACCAAGGTAAGTCAAGGGTTAACTAAGGTCATCTAGGAGTATTACCCAAGCTTACCCCAGGGTTAGAAGTTTTTATAATTTCTTTGACTTAGAATTTCGTAGGTTAACTTCAGGGTAAGTTTTAGAGGGTCTTTTGGACTCCTAGGGGGTAACCAGGGTCAGTTTTAGTCACCCAACTTGGTACCCTATGGGTTAGGGGTTATTTTATGTCATTAATGAGCCTCTAAACTCATTTATTACTCCCTTTAAGTGTCATTTTCATCTTTGAGCGAATTTGAAAGAGGAGTGTGACTTTGGTTAACCTCACTCTCTCTTCTACCCATGTTTC
>MU226572.1:1424817-1438156 GCA_018584345.1 Thuja plicata | reverse complement strand
AACCATTTTATCAAAATAAAAAAAAGGGAGATTCGAGCGTTTATTTTCTGTTTTTCGCAACTATGTTTTTTTTTTTTAAAAAAAATATAATAATATGTTTTGGGAGGGCCGCAGGCCATACTCCTTTGCGCTGGGGGCCGCGCGGGGCGCGGGCCACCCACTATGCTGTGCATAGTGGGGAGGCACCGCCGCCCGATGCCGGCTGCTCCCTTCCCCGCCTGCTGCACTGTATGGTGGACGGTGGTGCCGCCGCTAGTGGCCACCACCTCACCGCCTCCTCCGCTTCCATCCTCTGCCCTGTGACTCTCTCGCCGCCGCCGAACCACCCTCTCACCGCCGCTGTTCTTTTTAACTCGGCCGCCACTCTTTCCTTAGTCGCTTAGGGTTTTTTAAGTTCTTTGTTTATTATTAATTCATTTTTCTCATATAAAATTATTATGGCGTTTAGATTTAAATTTTTTTTTGTATTGCATATCAGATTTCTTTATATTAAGAATTTGATTGATTTTAGATGGTTATATTTTAAGTTTAGATAGTATATTATATGACTAAGCATTATAGTTTAATAAAATAAAGGGGAACTATATTCAATTTAATGAAGATATTTTATATTAATATAAAATAGATTTAAAGTTATTTTATTATATTTAGATTTGATGTTAAATAGATTAAAAGTCATTTTATTGTATTTACATCACGTCGTTAAATAGAATTAATTTTTAAGTTCCATTAAGTTGTTAGAGTAGATTTAATTTGAAGTTTCTTTAGGATATGAGAAGGGTTTAATTTTAATAACTGATTAGATTTATGCAACTATTTAATTAGGATGTTAAAGTGCGTAGGAAGTCTAAAATTTAGAATTTAGATTTGATTATGTTATCTTATTAATTTTTTTGGAATGTTTCGATGGATCAGATGAATTTTCATTTTTGATAAAGAGGTTTGCTTAATATGTTAGTTAAAAAAAATAATGATTAGGCTTTTTATTGATGAACTAAATGGGTAATTATAAGAATTAGAACGTTCATTATCTAACCAAATTATTCATTTTAAAACTAAAATTATTACAACCTAGATAGTGCTTTATTACGTTGGGGATAATTGCAAACCCCTTACCTGCGCAATTTATCCTATTAAGGGTATTATCGTACCCTTTGACCTACGTCGTGCACGGTTGAATTTAGGTCAACCATGGTCAAACCCCTCTCTGATCAACTCTATTTTTGCACCAGGTGATCCCTATACTCTCTGGAACCTTAGATTCCAGTTTCATGCTTTTGGGAGATAGTTGACTTTTTGGTCAACATGGATTGACTTTTTTGTCAACTATCTCATTTTGCACGCCTATGACTTCCACAGTGCTTAGTAGGCCCTAGTGACCCTCCTTCACATATTTCAAGGGATGTTTGGCTTTTGGTCAACCCTAGTTGACTTTTAGTCAAACCATCTTGATTTGCATGTGCGAGCCTTCCTTAGGGTCTAACGAACCCTAGTTTGTACCATTCCTTTATTTCAGAG
The DNA here is from genome assembly GCA_018584345.1 of Thuja plicata. Classification (NCBI taxonomy): domain Eukaryota; kingdom Viridiplantae; phylum Streptophyta; class Pinopsida; order Cupressales; family Cupressaceae; genus Thuja; species Thuja plicata. The sequence continues at coordinate 1,436,638 of MU226572.1, read as the reverse complement.
TCTAGTTGACTCTTGGTCAACTCTGGTTGACTTTTGGTCAACTACCTCAGTTTGTGTCTAGTTCCCGTTTGGAGCTTTAGACATCCGTTAGGATAGCTGTGAAAGCTATTCCTCTCCTTGAGACCTTTTCTAGTTTCGTTTATCCCTTTGCACCATTTTGCACGCACATGTTACCCTTATGTTTGTTTGGGTATCCTGGTTATGTGCATTTTTAAAAAAAAATTGTTTGTGTGTTTTGCCCAACTTTTGGGCATGACATCAAGTTACTCTTGGCCTATGCAATAGTCAAAGAATTCAAAGTATATCAAATGGATGTCAAATCCACCTTTCTAAATGGTGACTTGAAGGAAGAAGTCTACATAGAACAGCCTGAAGGATTTAATCTATCAGAAAAACCAAACATGGTATGTAGATTGAAGAAAGAACTCTATGGACTTAAACAAGCCCAAAGAGCTTGGTATGAGAGAATAGATGGTTATCTTACCAAGATTGGATTTAAGAAAGGAGCAATAGATTGTAACCTATTCATAAGACATACACCTGATGGACTATTACTTGTTGCCATATTTCTTGATGACATTATCTTTGGAGGTAATGGCAAGCTTAGTTCAGGATTTGCAAAAGAAATGCATAATGAATTTGAAATGAGCATGATTGGTCCTATAAAATACTTTTTGGGATTAAATGTAAAATAAATAGATAAAGGGATATTTATAAATAAGTCCAAATATGTGAAGGAAATACTAAAGAATTTCAAGATGGAAGACTGTAAGCCAGTATGCACTCCGATGATAATAGGAAGCAAGCTTTCTAAAGAAGATGATTCTGAAGCAATTGACAAGACATTATATAAGTCTATGATTGGAAAACTTATATATCTTACTCAGTCTAGACCAAACATATCTAATGCAGTTGAAATTGCTGAAAGATTTTTAGTTGAACCAAAATAGAAACACCTAATGGCAATAAAGAGAATATTCAGATATCTAAAGGGAACTATAGACTATGGATTATGGTATCCTAAATTAGAGAATGCACAACTTCGTGTGTATACAAATGCAGATTGGGCAGGTTGTCTTGATGATAGGAAGAGTAAATCTAGAGGAGAAATATTTATTGGAGATGGGTTGGTTTCTTGGGTAAGCAAGAAGCAGAATTGTATCTCTCAGTCAAAAGCAGAAGCTAAATATGTTGCAGCAGCATTGAATTGTTTAACAATGGTTTGGATCAAACAGATGGTCAAAGATTTTGGTATATAGGTTGACTATCCTATTGTTATTCACTATGATAACACCAGTACTATCAACATGTCCAAGAACCCTATGATGCACTCAAAGACAAAGCACATTGAGATTAAATACCATTTTCTTAGAGAAAAAGTTGCAGATAATGAAGTAAAATTGGACTATGTGAGCACCAAAGAACAGTTGGCAGATATTTTCACAAAGCCTTTATCAAAAGATACTTTTGATTATCTCAGAGAGAAGTTGGGAGTAATTCCCTCTTGTGAGTCTAATTAGATGAAGCAGAAAGAACATCAGTCTAGAGTGACTGATGAATGGTTGACTACTCTACTTCTAGAGTAGTACCTGTGCCTAATTGCTTATGGTACCCTTTTCCATTGATTTCAAAGGGGGAGTATTTAGTAAGGGGAGAATATACTCTGGGGGAGTATAAAAACAGACAGAGGAGTTGCAGAAGTGCAGAGGAATCTTTGATGAGGATATTGAGAAGAATGTAAAAAGAAAGAAGACACCATGTGATGAGGATGTTTTTAATATCATATGTTGCCATCAATGTCAAAGGGGGAGATTGTTGGAGATTTACTTCTGGAAGCTAGTTGATTGTATGTTTTTCATCGATGACAACATATAATATACAACAGTGATCTGTATGTACTTATCAGAATGATGATATCAAGCCTTGCACTGTTATGTTCATGTTTTAGACATGTTGTGGATGTTTTGTTCATACACGCAGACTCAGATATGATGTTTCAGTTATGTTGTGTAATTCTGTTATGTGGTAGTTAGAGTTTATGGAGTTTGTTTGTACAGAGCTGACATATTGCATTGGTTCTTGAGTTGCACCTATCTTTGGAATATGCGTGTGTTTATTCAAGATTAGTTATGAGTACAACTTAGTTATCCAAAGGTGCCAAACATGTTTTAGCAAGATTGCAAAGTTAGAGTTAATTTGGTTAGGCTGACTTAGTGAAGCGTCGTGTCTATTCAATTTATATTGCGCAGTTGTAATTATGCTTGGGTGATTAGCAAATCTGACAAGGATGTTATTAAGAGTTTTCTAACAGGTCCCATGATCTCATACTTCGAGGAAGATACTTATAGAAAGTCATTTGTGGAATGCTAAGTGTGAATGATAAGATTAGAGACCGAAAATATATAGAGAAGAATATCAGTTGTGTTTCATTCATCAAGGATCTATGTGAAGAAGTGAAAGATTACAATACAGTGGAACTGATCAAGACAACATGTCTACTCTACAGTTCATCATCAGATATAGTGCATATCTATTCTTCAGAAGGTTGTAGCCTTCACCATTAAAGCAGTGAGCTTTTGGATAGTGAGTCCTCACCCTTAGCCAGGTTATTTGTAAAAGACTCCAAACAGGGTCTGACCCTTAACCAGGTCACTATACTTATTGTATTATAAAGAAAAACTCCTAACAGGGTTGCAATATCTTCTAACAGGGATCATTACAAACAAGTATAGTTTATTGTGGGTGTTAATTCCCATCGGGGTTTTAACCATTTGGTTTCCCCGTAACCAAGTTGTGGTTTTGTCTATTGTGTTATCTGAATGTGCATTTACTTTATTATATTTTGGATTTAATAAAGGAAAAGAATTAAATTAGCTGATAACTGATTCACCCCCCCTCTCAGTTATCCTTTGGGAATATTCTAACATCTAGTTGCAACTATTTTTGAATTTTTTGTTGCTTATTCCATACGAGGAAATCCTTGAACTCTTTTGTCTTAATGAAGTTTTCATCCTTGAGGAATTCCTCTTGACACATCAACCTTCCATCTATACATGACCTAAGAGGTAACTCTTCCTCTTCTTCTGTATCCTTTTGGAGCTTCTTCCCTACCCTGATCTATTTTCTCAATAAATGATCATAGAGCCTATCTCCAGTTATCAAAGCTCCAATTCTATCCATCTTCTTCCTCCTAGAAGGTTCCCCTATTTCTATTTTTGTCTCTTTGGTGGGGGCTCATTTGTCACTTCTTTTTCTGGGACCTTTGTTAGGTCAATGATGTCCTCCCCCTTAATTCTCTATTCCAATGCAACTGCTTGATAATCTGGATAGGCAATAGGTGAAGGACAAACCTGATCACTATCATCATCATATTCTGACTCTAAATGTTCTTTGTGGCCTTTCTCTAGTACCACTAATGATTCCTCTAATTGATTACAAACAGTAGCATGAGATTCAATCATGGCCTCTAGCCTTTTCAAATAAGGCAAATTTGGGAAGAAACCCCCAAACTTCATTCCTTTCCTTTTAACCTGCATCTCCAAGTCCATAAGTTCATTGAAATTTATGGCTCACTTATCCACCTCCTCATCTTCCAAGATGTTTCTTATTAAATCTTCCTCCATACACTCTTCATGTTCTTTGGTGTAGGGGATAGTTGGTGTCAATAATGTTTTAGCACTAAGGATGAAACCCTCTGTATCAAAATATCTGTGCAAGGCTACATTCATTTTGTAATGATTCATCCAGGTGTTTACCAGGTCCAAATCCCTCTTCCCAATAGTAAAATTGTAAATCTTGAACTACTTGGGGGTAAGCGTTCCCTTTTTGTGTGGTGCTAAATACTCCTTATAAACCAGAATTAACTATCTTATGAACTCCATTGCAACTATCCTTGGTGGTACATGAAATGGAAAAATATGTGGAGGGTGGGAGAAACCATAGACCCTCATTATTGTGAAGTTCTTTTCATAATAAAAATCCCCCCAGTTATGGTCTCCTAGCCATTTGGCAAGGTATTGACATGGACTCAATAGTTGTATTACCTCGACAGGCAATCTGGTCTTATCCATACCTAAGAATTTAAGAATTGGATAGATTATCCAATTTTCAAAAGCACAAAACTCCTGCTCTCTAGAGGTTTAATTCCATACTCTCAGCCAGAACTGAACAGGGTTGGCTTGACCATGATGAAACCTTTGGGGTTGTAGGAACTGATAGTTCATTATTGGAAAATTGTAATATAGGATCAGATGCATGAGGATTGTGTAATGCATGAATTTAGGGTGATCCTTCTTGGTTTGTATATCTATAAACCCTTGGTTCATCTGATCTATGATATACTGGATATAATCATAGTTATAAGTGGTATGGAGGCTATGCATATCCAACACCATCATCAAAATGTCTGAGGTGATTCTCTTGGCTCAAACATCCTTTCCAAGTATTTTGCATAATGCATATGCTATGTATTTGATGTAAAAATTTAGGTCTTTATAAAAATATGGGGCTGCTCCTAGTAGGGGTACTATGTAGGTCTTCATTTTCTTAGGAACATGGTGGTCCTTAATCAACTTCGCAGCAATGCCAGACTCCCTAGTATACCTATTCTCTAGGCTCTTCAGATTTATTTCAGTGGCCATGGGGTAGTAGACTTTGAAGGCCTTCATGAATGTATTTCAGTCTAATGTAAGAAAGGGTTTTCCATCATCCCTCTTAATGGTCTTGGTTAGGGGATCATATCTACTGGCCAATTCTAAGATAAAGTCAACATCTACAAAGATGTTAGGAACAATTAACATGGCGAGTCCATAGGTCCAAGGGTTTGAGATTGGCATGGGACCATCACTATTGTTCAAGAAGTAATTGAACAATGAATATCCCAAGGAACCTAGGGTTTTTTCATCCCTTACATAAGACAAATCATCAATCAAGGTATCGACACTTACCTTTCTATTTGGCTCGATCCTGGTAGCGAAGTGAGAAATTCATCAAAATAATTCCTCTTTCCCTTTGATTCATCATCAACATCATCACTTCTTCCAATAGTGGATGTCATACTCTTTGCTTGGATCATCTTCCTTTTTTGTCTTGTTCTTAACAACCCTTTTTACCAATATTGAAACAAATATACTTGAAAACCCTCACCACCAACTCTGAAATCTTCTTAAATTCTAAATTCAAACACTAAGAGTACTGCGAATCACAATCTCTATCAAACTTTGAATCACTAAATCACCTTCTGAATTCACTGACTGCTGGAAAAATCAACTCTTCTTAGAAAATACAGAAATCTCTATAAAATCTTTGCTCTGAGAATTTGGAAGCTGGTAAAATGAAACAATAATGAACAAGTATACTTATAATTGAGGATTTAATGCAGATGTCTCTTCGAAACTGGTAAACTTAAAATTTAGTCATTTCTTCCATTAGTTTCACACACTGTGACATCAATTTCTAGTTCTAGCCGTGGCATTCAAACTGTTAGATAATCAATTTTTGATGAGTGTTTTTGTATATAAAACCTTATAAAATTCAAAATGAGATCGAGATCAAATATGATTGGCTGCATTAAATCATATTACGGCTACTTTTTCCATCTGTCAAAATCCCTGCAATCTGATTGGTTAGCAACTGTCCATAATGGTGCCATAGAAAAGTCTTTATTAAACTCTAGTTAACTTCTAGTGACTGAGTGATCTCCTTGTCGCTTGATGTTCTTATTAACTGTAGTTTCTTCAAGAGACTTAGCGACTGCCACTAGATTAAATCTCTGATCAACAGTTGTCTCTATGTCTCTTAATCTTTTAAATTAACCTTTCATCTTATGGAGACATCGCGACAAAGAACTTTCTTAACTATTCTTTACCTTGGGTTTCATCTGGAGACTTGGTGACTGCGGTTTCTCTTTGTCGCTGGATAGTTTCCTTAACTCATGTTTCATCCAAAGACAATGCGACTAAACACTGTTAATCTCTTAATCACGTGATTATTTCATCTTTATAATTTGCATCTAGAGACAACGTGACCACCGTTGATCTCACTTTCCTCAGAATCTGATGGTTGTCCCTAAGTCTCATAATTTTTATTACAAACCCTAATCTTTCATGAGACTTAGCGACAAGTGGACACGTGTCTTACTTTTCCTTTTTTCTCTTGATCGCTGGATACCTTTTGAATTTTCAATCTTATCAAGCCACCACGCGACTACTGTTAGATTAAAATATTGATCAATGGTTGTCCCTAAATATCTATTTCTTTTACTTAACTCACTTTTGATCACGAGACTTGGAGACAACATTGAAACTTTAACTCACGAACTTAACCCATAACCAAGAGTTTCATCAGGAGATAACATGACTGAGTAATCTCGAAGTCACTTTATAATATTTCTAACTCTGCTTTCATCAGGAGACAACATGACTACTGTCAGATCATATCTGAGATCAACGGTCTACACTAGGTCTCATAACCATTTTGGCATATTATGTTTCATTAGGAGACTACGTGACCAAAGCTTTTTGCCAAGTCTCCAGATCATAAAGAATATTCATTCTTTCTTATGAGTCTAAGCGACTAAGATATAAGCACATGCAAATAATCTTAACTTAAGTCATGAAAAGTAACATGAAAATAGAACCTGATTGAGGAATTTTAGGGATTTCTACATTTCAAATAAAAATAACCTAAGGGATTAGGGTTTTTTAACATTTTCAAAGAGTTTCAGGGCTAAATCCTTACTTGCAGAGGTATATAAGTGACTTCAAACATGATTTTAAACTTCTAGGCAAAGGTATGGTAGGCATCTTCAAAAAAATGTAGGGTAAACTTCAAAAAATTGGAAATACAACCAACACACTACTGCTATTCACTAAATTATTATATGCAAAATCTTCTTATGCTAACATCAAATCCCAATTACTCAATTGATCTCCAGCTAAACATCTCAAAAAGTTACCCAAACTTCTATTTACAACCTATGCTTGTCCATCAGTCTGTGGATACAATGTAGAACTATACTTTAACTCAGTGTCCACCTTCTTCCAAAGTGTTTTCCAAAAATAGCCAACAAACTTACTGTCTCGGTCAGAGATCATACTCCTCAATAATCCATGTAAAATGACAATCTCCTTGTAGAAAAGATCTTCTATATGCACTACATCTGATGTTTTTCTACATGGTATGAAATGTGCCATCCTAGAAAATCTATCCACCACAACAAATATAGAATCATTACCTGTTGCTGTCCTCGGTAAGACAAGAACAAAGTTCATGCTAATATCACTCCAAGGTTTCTCAAGAATAGAAATCGGTGTATACAAACTAGTATTCTGACTTACTCCTTTTTCAACTTGACAAAATCCACAACTCTTCAAAAATTTATGAACATCCTTATACAAATAAGGCCAAAAATACCTTTCCTTTAGAAAACTCAATGTCTTATCAATACCAAAATGTCCAGCCAAACCACTACTATGTTTTTCCTTTATCAAATTGGTTCTCATTATCATTTCAGTATACATAAATGAATACCTTTGACCAAAATATCCTCTTGAATGAAATAATCTTCATATTTACTCAGCTGATCTGGAATAGGTGCTTTGCACATTCTCCATGGCTCAAAAAAATCAGGGTCACTTTCATACAAATTCTCCATATCATCAAAACCAAGAACCTCAATTCTCATTTTAGTCAACAAAGATCTTCTTCTACTCAATGCATCAAAAACTTGGTTAGAAAATCCATTCTTATGCTTTATCACAAATGTGAAACTCTACAAATATTCTACCCATTTCATAGTTCTCTGATTAAACTTATTTTGACTAACCAAATACTATAAAGCCTTATGATCAATATACAACACAAATTCACTCGGTATCAAATAATGTCTCCATTTCTTTAGTGCTTGACCAATAGCATAGAATTATTGATCATACACATAATATTTCCTCTTAGCATCATTCAAATTCTCAATAAAGAAAGCAACATGTTTACCTTCTTGAGTAAACACAACTCCTATTGCACTACCACTTGCATCACACTCAACTTGAAATACCTTATTGAAATCAGGTAAGGCTAACATATGCAATTCGACAACCTTCTACTTCAAAGTCTCAAAACTCTTATTAACTCCATGTGTCCACTTGAATTCTCTCTTGTCTCCTATCATTATCTCACTCATAGCATTACAAATTGAACTAAAAATTTTGATAAAATTTTGATAAAAACTCGCTAATCCATGAAATAATCATACCTCATTGATATTCTTAGGTGTAGGCCAATCAAGTATAGCTTCAACCTTCTCAGGTTCCATCTTCAAATCATCAACTAAAATCACAAATCCTAAATACACAAGCTCTTCTTTTATGAAGGAACACTTTTTCAAATTAATCATCAACTTTTACTCTTTCAATCTCTGCAACACTTGTCTTATATGCATAAAATGCTCTTCTATGGTCTTACTAAATATCATAATACCATCCAAGTACACAATCACAAATTTACCCAAAAAATTTCTTCAAAACCTCATTCATTAACTTCATAAAAGTACTCCGTGCATTAGTTAAACCAAAAGACATAACCAACCACTCATACAAACTAACTTTTTTCTTGAAAGCAGTCTTCCATTCATCACCTTGTCTGATTTTGATATGATGTTTTCCACTCTTCAAATAAATCTTAGTAAAATATTTTATTTCACTCAAACAATCCATTATATTATCCATCCTCAATATAGGGTGTTAGAATAGTCCCAAAGGATAACCGAGAGGGGGGGGTGAATCAATTATCAGTAACTTCAGTTCTTTTACTTCCTTAAATTTAAAATACAACAAATTAAATGCTTAATTAGATAACACAGTACATAACACACAATTTGATTACGGGGAAACCAAATGGTAAAAACCCCAGTGGGATTTAGCACCCATAATAAACTATACTTGTTTATAGTAATCCCTATTAGAAGATATTTCAACCCTGTTAGAAGTTGTACATTACAATGCAATAAGTATAGAGACCTAGTTAAGGGTCGAACCCTGTTAGGAGTCTTTTACAAATAACCCTATTAGGGGTGGTGGACTCACTGTCCAAAAGCTCACTGCTTGATGGTGAGGGCTACAACCTTCTGTATAGTAGATATGCACTATATCTGATGAACTATAGAGTAGACTTGCTATCTTGATCAGTTCTAGTGTATTACAATCTTTCACTTCTTCTTCACATAGACTCTTGATGAATGAACCACATCTTATCTTCTGCTCTGTACATCTTCTGTCTCTTTTCATATCATTCACACTTATCATTCACAAAAAAAATACTATAATTATCTTATCCAAATTAGAAGTTCATGTCGGCTCTTAGAAACACTTCAAAAACATCTTAGTTGGCTTAAGTAAGCACACAAACAATATTAAGTCTGCACAAGTCAAACTGAACAGACGCAACACTTCACTAAGTCGGCTCCACCAAATCAACTCAAACAGCATGATCTTGATGTAATATGATAGGCATGTTTAACCAAAGATAGTTAACTCATAACTAACCGTGAATATACACACATATCCTGAAGATAGGCGCAACTCAAGAAACATGTTATATACGTCAGCCCTAAACACTTATACTTCTAGAACTGTAACTACCAATAACAGAATTGCATAACTTTACTAAAACATCATATCTAGGTCTGCGTGTATGAACATAACATAATAAACATGTCAAAAACATGTATCTATCCACACAAGTCTTCACATCATCATTCTGATAAGTACATATACAATTACTACTGTGTATTATATGTTGTCATTAATGACAAACATACAATCAATCAACTGCTTAGAATCAAATCTCCAACAATCTCCCCCTTTGACATTGATGGCAACATATGATATCAAAAACATCCTCTGTTCATGGTGTCCTCTTTCTTTTACAATCTTCTCAATATCCTCATCAAATATTTCTCTAAACTGTTGTGGTTCCTCTGACTGTGTTTTTGTTCCATGTATATACTCCCCCAGAGTATAAGCTCCCCCTTAGTACATACTCCCCTTTACTATATACTCCCCCTTTGACATCAATGGAAAAGGGTGCCATATATCTTTAAGCACGGGTACTATTCCAGAAGTAGAGAAGTCGACCATTCATCAGTCACTTAATGACTGATGATCTTTCTGCTTCTTCTAAATAGACTCAGGAGAGGGAATGACTCCCAACTTCTCCCTGAGATACTCAAAAGTATCCTTAGATAAGGGCTTTGTGAAAATATCTACCAACTATTCTTTGGTGCTCACATAGTCCAATTTAACTTCTTTGTTTGCAACCTTTTCTCTTAAAAAATGGTACTTGATCTCTATGTTTTTTTTCTTTGTGTGCATCACAAGGTTCTTAGACATGTTGATAGTGCTAGTATTGTCATAGTGAATAAAAATAGGATAATCAACCTGCATGCCAAAGTCTTTAACCATTTTCTTGATCCAAACCATGGTTGAACAATTTAGTGCTACTACAACATATTCAGCTTCAGCTGTTGACTGAGAAATATAGTTCTGCTTCTTGCTTATCCAAGAAACCAACCTGTTTCCAAGAAATACTTCTCCTCCTGAAGTGCTCTTCCTATCATCAATACAACCTGCCCAATCTACATCTGTATACACATGAAGTTTTACATTCTCTAATTTTGGATACCATAAACCATATAGTCTATAGTTCCCTTTAGATATCTGAATATCCTCTTGATTGCCATTAGGTGATTTTGCTTGGGTTCAGCTACAAATCTTCCAATAATGCCAACTGCATTAGATATGTTAGGTCTAGATTGAGTTAGATAAATGAGTTTACCAATCATAGATTTGTACAATATCTTATCAACTGTTGTGGAGTCATCATCTTTTGAAAGCTTGCTTCCTATTATCACGGGAGTGCATACTGGATTACATTCAGTCCCAAAAAGTATTTTATAGGACCAATCATACTCATTTCAAATTCATTCTGCATTTCTTTTGCAAATGCTTTACTGAGCTTGTCATTACCCCCAAAGATAATGTCATCAACAAATATAGCAACTAACAATAATCCATCAGGTGTTTCTCTTGTGAATAGGTTATAATCTGCTGGTCCTTTCTTGATTCCAATCTTGGTAAGATAACCATCAAGTCTCTCATGCCAAGCTCTTGGGGCTTGTTTAAGACCATAGACTACTTTCTTTAATTTGCATACCATGTCTGGTTTATCTGAAAGATTAAATCCTTCAGGTTGTTCTATGTAAACTTCTTCATTCAAGTCACCATTTAGAAAAGCTGATTTTACATCCATTTGATAAACTTTAAAGTATTTGAATGTTGTGTATGCAAAAAACAAATTAATGGCTTCCAGTCTGCTCATAGGGGAAAATGTATCAGTGTAGTCTATTCCTTCTCTCTGCGCATATCCTTTACATACCGATGTTGCTTTGTTTCTTACTACTGTACCATCTTCATTCATCTTGTTTCTAAATACCCACTTTGTTCCAATCACATTTTTGTCACTAGGTCTAGGGACCAATTCCCATGTGTCATTTTTGATTATCTGATCTAATTCTTCTTTCATTGCATTCTTCCAATCAGAATCATTACAAACATCTTCAACACTTAAAGGTTCAATCTGTGAAAGTAAACATACCTCTTCATCCATTGCTAGACTTTTTGCTTTTGATTTGGTCAAAATGTTGTTGCTCTGATCTCCAATGATATCATCTTTAGAGTGGTATCTAGATGTGAATTTTGGAACCTTAGGTGTGTCTTCTTCTTCTATAATCTGTGATTCTTCTCTGCTTGATTCAGGGTCATTGCAT
>MU226572.1:1381358-1403171 GCA_018584345.1 Thuja plicata | reverse complement strand
ATTTAATTAATATTTCCATAACACTATAATTAATTTTAATTAATTATATCTGTTATATTCTTCTATCTATTTAATTAAATTTATTTAGTTAAATATGATTCACTTCCTTTAGTATTTAAATTTAATTTAAATAATACTCTTATTAATGTATTAATCTTATTAATACATTACCCTCCATAAATTTCCTTTTAAATAAATTTTAAATTTATTTATTCCCTCACATTTCTAATATTCTTCTAAAACCCAATTAATTCAAATTTAATTTGGATTAAATTAATGAAACCTATTAATCCTACCTAGAAACCTACCCTATTCCTACCCTACCCTACCTATTCCTCTTAATAATCCTACTTTCTCACTTAAGCACACACTAATCACACTTAAAAAGTGATTCCTACACCTTTTAGCACTAATAGAGTGCTCACACATGTGTGAGCAACTCCTCAAAAAGGAAGCCACCAACTTCCTTAAAGACAACCACCTTCTTGTCCCCCACTCCACTCCCCAAGGGTTGCTCACACATGTGTGAGCAAACCTTGAGCCTCTCAAACCTTAAAGGCTTGGGTTGACTTTTGCATGGCTTGTCCTTTTGCCCTTGTGTCCTCTATGTGGCATCTATGTGGATGCCACATATGATCCACCTCATTCAAATCCCTTCTTTCCCTCCAAAAATCTATAAATAGAGGCTTCTCCAAGAGCAAATCTATCTCTCATTCATACATTGTTATCATGCTAAAATAGTTCTAGAGTTATTAGTTCATTTTCATGCTTTCATGTTTTAGTTCATAATCTAGATATTACATGTTAGGATAATAAGGGAATTGAATCTTAGTTTCTTTTTATATTGCATATCATCTTAGTGTAGCTTTTGAATATTCATCTTAGCATTAATCTTTATTCTCATTGCATTCAAATGAATAGCTTGAGACAAGCTTCTTCATGCTTGTTCTTGAGCCTTTCATTGTCTTAGTTGCATTCTTGGATCAAATAGTGGGATTAAGTTATTGTGTTGGGAGAGCACACCCACAATAATCTCTAAGAGCACATCAACAACGCATTGGGTGCCCTTGTTCAAGCTCATCAGAGGTTGTGGTTTAAGCACTTGTTTTGGGATTTCATTATTTAACATGCTAACCCTCTTTAAATCTTGTTTCTAATGGCTAATCTTGATGTTTGCATGTTTTAGTGTTGTCCCTTGCAGGTAGGTTTTTATCACATACAATCTTCACCTTTTTGTCCTTTGTTACATTCTCATACTCAAAGTATTTCTCCATTTTGGTTATCCAGTCTATCAATTCATTCAAATCCAACTTTCAACTATACTTGGGGGGATTAAAATGAGGTGTGGACTTCAAACTTGTCAAAGCTCACATGAATCTTTCTTCTTCCTGATCTATCATAGGTATAGGTTTGGCTTCTCCCTGCACTTCCTAAACTTCACTATCACTAACATCCTCAAGATGTCTTCCTTGGTGTTGGGCTATCTCAACAACTTCTAATCTCATAGAAATATGTCTTAGCATATCAGCTAAGCCCAAATCTGCATTTCCTCTCCCATGAACCATCTTGAAACCCTATACAATTGTGGGTCAGATCACAATCTTCTATCCCACAAACATCAACCAACTAGGATTTACAAGATGGAACCTCGGATCTAACCTTCACTCTGATACCACCTGACGCAAGGAGGGTTAGTAACTAGGTCCAAGGGCACTCCCAAATTCCAAACAAGCTTGTAGAATACAACACAAAAGCTTTAAATATAGAGAGGGAGAGAAGGAATACAAACTTTATATTATTCCATCATACTTCATACATATCAGGTTGTAAGGCCTTCCCGATTACAACCAAATACATTCAAAGTCTTTTATAGAAAAGTCCTCATACATGCAAGGTCACAAGCACTCGATCCAAATCTACTATCTAACTGCTGCCCTAAATTTTCTCTAATCTAAGAATAGAACACTATTTTTATACAAAAGCCTACCAAAAAAGTCAACCCCAAAAGATCCTAAAGAACCAACATAGGAAACAACAATGACCCAGATTTAGGTCCACACGTATCCCAATGAGAGACCCCAACATTAATTATGCTACAGGAATTAAATGCACATATTGGCCACAAGATCCAACATCTAAAAACCAACTCAGTGAGAAATACTACCAAGCAACAAAGACTAATCGGTGAAACCACCAAGCAATCAAGAACAACCACCGAGACTTGTCAGTGAAGCTAGCCAAAACAAGTAACCAAGCTTGATCGGTGGAACAAACCAACAAAACTTCAACTAACCAAACAAGATAATTTACTGAGAGCTTTATTGAGCAGTCTCCAATAAGATACGAAACCCAAACAAACATATTTTTTGTTGATATAGGATTGCCAAGAACCCAAGATGCTCTTACATCAAGGAAAGAAGGTGTAAGATTTTTGTATAAATAAATAAAACTATTATAACATGAAAATGTACAACTATTGAATGATGTTGTAAAAGAGTATAATGAAAGTGTAATGACAACATACATTTCTTACTCTTTTTGTCAAAGTAAAATTGTGTGACTGCGTGGAACTACGGTATTAAAATTTACAGTTATCAAATGACATCATACAAGTATGAAATGAAAACATATCCCTTAACATAAAGTTATGTTTTCATCAATGAGCAATTATATTATTGCATACAATTGTACAAGATCAAGCAATTATTCAATGAGAATAAGATGCAAGAAACCGTGATTGTATATAGTATATGTCAAATGAGAATATACAGTTGTAAGAAACTTATGAGGTTTTTCACAATGAAACCTTTGAACAACAAAATTAAAAATTAGAAATTTCTATATTTTATTAATGTTATACTTAAATCAATGTGTTGGATTGACCATATGAATGTCTAGACTCTAAAATTCAAATTTTGATGTCATGTCTAGCAAAACTTGTGTTTATTCATTACTCATTGTAGAAGCCTAATTCTGATAAGCATGATTAGGAAGTCAAGATTCTATCTATGATATGAGAAATAATTATAGTTCTTTCTCCAAATTTTGGCAATGTTGTGATCACCATGAAACTATTTACTGAGATCAGACAAACAAAAAAATATTGCAAAATAATGCATCTCCATCCATAGCCAAATTCCAAATCCTTGATAAAAAATAAAGAATAGACAATGAAAATAGTATGCATACCTTGTGTTTATGAGAAAAATCTTCAAGATGTGTCCTAAAGGTAGAAAGTTGATCCTTCAAAATATTTGTTCATATTTTAGTGACATTATCTTCATGATCCGTGTATTGATCTTGTAGATTATAAAATTATGGATGATTAGACATTAGAAATCAATGCTAATACAAAAAACTCAATTCTATTTGAAGTCATATGCAAAACAAATAATATGGTCATTGTGATCTTATAGACTTAAAATAATGGACAATCTTCAAAATACCTTAAGAATGGTTTATGGTGCTTGTCGGAAGATATACATATAGCTATAGGAACAACATATAGCTAGAAGATAAAAATTTAAAGCTACATTAACAACATATACCTACAAGATGATAATTTAAGGCTATAGGAACAACATATAGCTACAAGAACATAAAGCTACATGAACAACATATAGCTATAGGGTGACAATTTAAAGCTACAAGAATAACATATACAACTAAAGGAACAATATATATAGCTACAAGAACAACATATAGCTACAAGAATAACATGTAAAGCTATATGAACAAGATATAGCTACAAGAACAATATATAGCTACATGATGAAAATTTAAAGCTACAAGAACATAACAAAACATGACACAAAATAGAAGAGATAATCACTATGAATAAAAAAACAACCATTAATCTACTACTACTTCCTATACTGTAGGAAACCGATAAGTGATGATTTGAAATCTACTACTACTTCCTATAATGACAAGTGACAATATTGTTACCGTTACAACCAAAGAACAACATATAAGGCAAATGTCACTACTGTTATAAGGAACAAAGAGATGCAACTAGAGGGGTTTAAAGATATTAATACTATCATCAAAGATACTTATTACTAATGCAAAGTTAGAGTGGTTTATGCTGCATAAGAATTCTATATTTTTGAAAGACAAGATTAATTGAAATGGAACAACATATATCGTCTATCACGCTAAAAGTGACATAACATGGAAGATCAAGTGAACATACACAAGTAGAAGATCTCATATCATAAGGCATCTACAATGTAAGAAACATTAATCCATTGACAATGCTAAGAAATATACAACTACAAAATATTAAAACCTAGGTTCTATAGGGAATAAAGGAACATGCCTACAAGTATATAGAAGATTTTGGCTGATTGGAAGTTTTCCAAATAAGACATGTGATTGATGAACTATAACTGATTGAATGTTTGAAGATGTTAAGTTGATGATCACCAAGACTCAGAAAGTTAATACAAGACATTAAATTAGTTAATGTATTGTATTGTCATTTATGTCGACTTGATATAATCTATATGGTCATATAGATAGTGCCAAAGACTTCAAAGAATCAATAAAACAAAGGTTATGCTATCAGTAATGCATAAAAGTTTAGTATTCACAAAATGACTATAGACACCGACGGAGTGCATACCGACAGACAAAGAAACCCAAAAACAAATTCATAGTGATACCCGAGCATGAACTACGAGCAAGCATTACCGATGAAGCATGACACAGTATTTCCCGACAGATAGAACTTTACAGTGTTTCTCAATGGATAGACAACCCTGACGGACAGAGATCCTGAAGACAACAGAAGTCTCACCGACGGAACAGTCGGTTGTCACTGAAAACTAACTAAAGTGTTGATCAATAGAATAGAAGTTCAGAAATGACAAAAGAGTTAGCTATCAAGAGCTAAATATAGAGTTAACTGGTTGATTACATTGTTTTAATCGACAAATTTGAAGCCGAAGATAAGTGAAAGCTTTAAAGCAGTTTTATTCCAACTGTCAAGGAGAAATCAAAGGGATAAAACTCATACATGCTTTAATTCAAGATTAGAATGAATTGTGGATCACGCCAAGATCAAGAAAGCTAAGAAATGGTGAAATCATGTCTATAAAAGAGACAAGATAATTCATTATGAATAAGGGGAGTGAAGAGAAAATAGATGCTAAAAAGAAACTGAAGAAGAAGAAAGTCTTTGTTCAGACCTAATCAATCAAGCTAAGGAAAGAGCTAAATTTTGTAGACACTGACAAACAGAGATACAACATCACAAAGAAGAATAGTGTGGAGCAAAGGTATTGAATTGATAACATTGATCAGAAAGGTAATGTGATTACAATAGATCTGAAAATCCACAATTCAAGTTGTATATGTGAAAAGATCATTTACTATTTTAGTTTAACCATTGAAGCATCAAATCTCTTAACAGAGCACGACTTAAAATTATTTTCTATATTGAGATACATCCCAAGGAGTATCAAAATGTTTGATAATAAAAGATAGCATTGGAAATGCTAGATACCAATTGACAGACCAAGGTTTGAGCAAGGAAGGTAGCATTAGATACCTGATATCAAGTGACAAACTATTCATATTAAATCCTCTAACAAGGTCACACCTAACAGTGTGTTTGTAACCTTTAAAAGGGTTGGCTCTTCACTGAGCTCACTTTAGAAGAGTGAAAATTTTGGGTTACCGGTCCCAATTGGGTTTTCCCTTAACATGGTTTACACGTTAAAAATCCATGTGTTATATGTGTCTATGAGTCATTACTTTATTGTTTTGCATTTCACATAAGTAAATCTAGATTGATTGGTATACACTAGTTATTTACTCTATTTTGGTAAATAGAATGACTGCTAATCGGTAAAAACTAAGAATAAGGTTTAAACAGAATATTGTGATCAATAGTTACATGTTACTATTATTTCAAGGAAATCATCTTGTAGGACTGAAGTTAACTAGAGGCTTATAAATGTGGTAATAAATTTTTTGGGTTGATTTGAAGGATTAATTTTTGAGGCCATTGATTCACCCCCACCTCTCAGTTATTCTAAAAATTGGTATCATAGCTTATGTTCTTAGAAGGGAGGTTTCAAGACCTAAGCTAAAGATCATAAGATGAACAGACGAGGTGTGCCCAAGTTGAACAAAGAAAACTTTGCTTCATGGCAAAGCAGGATAAGAATCCACTTATCATGTATTGGAAATGATGTTACTCAATACTTAGATACTGAATATGTGTTTCCCATAGGTCCTCACACAATTGATCAATTAAGAGAGAAGCATGAGCACAACTGCATGATAATAGAGCTTGCTTCCTCACTCTTCGATGCTGAATTTGAAGATGTCAAAGCATGCACAACTGCAAAGAAGATGTGGGATAAATTGAAGCTTTTACATGGAAGTGATATAAATGTTATGAGAGCCAAGTCATAAAGACTTAGAGGAAAGTTTGATGATCTCAGAATGAAATAAGGTGAAAACATCACACAGTACAGTAGCAGAATCAAAGAGGTAGTCAATGCCATTCAAGGAGTTGGAGGTTTACTTGATGAAGAGACAGTGGTAAGTAAAATTCTAAGAAACTTACCATCTACCTATGCTATTAGAGTATCTTCTATACAAGAAATGAGAGAAGTAGCAAATAACAATGTTACTCTAGATAGTTTGATTGGAAGACTGATTTCATTTGAGATGAATAACTTTGATAATAGTGTCTTACCAAATATAGAGTCTTCATTTAAATCTTCTTTGAGAATAAGCAAATCAAGTCATAAACACACCACAAGAAAGGATAGTGATAGTGAAAGTGAATAAGAAGATCTTGATGAGATTGAAGCACTAATGGAAAGAAGAATGTAGAGAGGCAAAGGTAAATACAAAGGTAAACTACCACTTGTATGTTTTAATTGTAAAGAGATTGGACACTTTGCTGCAAGATATCCTAACAGAAGAAAAGATGATAGAAGTAATGACAAAAATTTTGAAAAGAAGTTTGATAGAGGTGATAACAGAGATTACAAAAGAAACTAACAATATGATAGAAGAGATATCCAAGACTACAAGGACAAAGGGAAGAAAGCTAGTTACCTAGATAAAAGCAAAGATGAAGATACTGACACTGAATCTGGTGAAGAAATTGAGATGGTGTTTGTAGCTATGAAAGATGATTCAGACGGAGATGAAAGGTATGTAGAAGCTGCACTCATATCTAAGGTTAGCAAGAATGATGTCTGGGTTATAAATAGTTGCTACACTCACCACATGACCGATGATAAAGAAAATTTTAATACTTTTGAGTATTATAATGGTGGATCAATAAGAATGGGTAATGACTCACCTTGTCCAGTTGAAGGTAAAGGAACTATAATGTTGAATAACCTAATCAAATGTGAAAATGCTTACTAGCTGAAAGGATTAAATTATAATATTTTGAGTGTTTATCAACTAAATAACATAGGTCACTGAGTATTTTTTGAGAATAGAAGGTAAAGATCTTCAATGAATCAGGAAGGTTGATTGGAACTGGTGAACAGACCAAAGGTAACTTATTCTATCTTGATGACACTAACACCACTTTCTTAATAAATAGAAATAAATACATATGGTTGTGGCATAAAATATTATGTCATTTGAATTTTTACAACATCATAAAAATAAGAAAAAGAGGAATGCAACAGGCTTACTAAGCATGTCAAAGCCTGACAACATCATGTGCAAAAATTGTCAAAAAGGTAAGATGACAAAGTCTAGTTTCAAAAGAAAAACCCATACATCTGATGATATTCTAGAATTAGTCCATAATCATCTATGTGGACCCATGAGGACATAGAATTACTATGGTGATAGATATTTCATTCTCTTTGTAGATGATTATTCTAGAATGATGACAGTTATGTTTCTAAAAGATAAATCGGAAGCATTCAAGATGTTTAAATGGTATAAGGCTATGGTAGAAAAAAAAAGTGGTAAGGAATTGAAATGCTTAAGATCAGATAGAGAAGGGGAGTTTATTTTAGATGAATTCAATAACTTCTGTAATGAGCATGGAATAAAAAGATAGGTTTCTGCACCAAGAACACCACAACAAAATGGAATTGCTGAAAGAAGGAACAAATCCATTGTTGATTGTGCAAGAACACTGATGATAGAGAAAGGCATCACCCAAATCTTCTGGAGGAAATCTATCAATACTGATGTTTACATATTAAACTAAGTACAATTGAATAAAGACACCAAGAAGACACCCTATGAGCTATGGTATGGACACTCACCCAATGTAAGTTACTTTAGAATATTTGGAAGTCAATGTTATATCTTAAAAGATGATAGAAATGGAAATCTTGATTCCAAAAGTGATGAAGGTATCTTTCTAGGGTATTCCACCAAGAGAAAGGCTTATAAATGTCTTAACAAATCCTCTAACAAAATGATTGAAAGTGGAAATGTAAAGATAGATAAATTTGCAGAAAAGAATGAAAAGAAAAGCAGAAAAGAACCAGAGGACTAAAAAAGGTTTGTTTACAATAAAGAACCTAAAACTCTACCCAAACCACAATGTATAGCTCCAGAGCAATAGAAAATTACAACTGAGCATCAGGCTGTAAATACCAAAAATTAGGATATTTCTCAAGATGATGTACCAAGAGATGGAGATCAGAATGAAGGACAAATTGATGATTAGGATGATAGACAAAGAACTGAACCTGTAATTTCCAAGTATGTTAGAAGGAACCATCCACTGAACCATATCATACGAGAAAAGAAGGTTGGTATGAGAAAAAGAAGTAAGTCTCTAAATACTATATGTCTAATTTGTGATTTTGAGCCAAAATCTATCAATGCTGTACTTGATAATGAGGAATGGATAAGTGCTATGAATGAAGAAATTAAGAAGATTGAGAAAAACAAGACATGGACACTTGTACCGAGACTAGATGACAAGAATTTCATCGGTACCAAATGGATATTCAGAAATAAGCTGAATGAGAATGGAGAAGTCACTAGAAACAAAGCAAGATTAGTATGCAAAGGGTATGCACAAGAAGAAGGGATTGACTATGGAGAAACATTTGCAGCTGATGCTAGGCTAGAAGGAGTAATACTACTACTTGCTTATGTTGCATTTAAAGGATCCAAGGTATACTAGATGGGTGTCAAGTCTGCATTCCTTAATGGAATACTTGAAGAAGAAGTATACATTGAGAAACCAAAAGGGTTTGCTGATCCAAACAAGAGGAACACGGTATGTAGACTTCACAAAGCATTGTATGGATTAAAACAAGCACCTAGAGCCTGGTATGAAAGAATTCATTTCTATCTCATAAGTATTGGATTTGTAAGAACTAGTGAAAACAATAATCTTTATTTAAAGGAATATACTGATGCTAACATTCTGATTGCTGAAATATTTGTTGATGACATCATATTTGTTGGCAATGATATTCTATGCAAATCATTTTCTAATGAAATGAGAAAAGAATTTGAGATGTCTATGTTTGGAGAGATCAAATTATTTCTTGGTCTACAAATCATTCAACAGGATGAAGGTATTTTCATTACACAATCCAAATACATCAAGGAAGTGCTAAAAATATTCAAGATGGAAGATTCCAAGCTAGATGGAACACCGATGGCTACTGGATGTAAGCTGACAAAGGAGGACAAGTCACCTGAGGTAAATCAAACTTTGTACAGATCGATGATAGGAAAAATCATGTATGTAGTACATATAAGACCATATATTACACATGCAGTAGGAATAGTTGCAAGATTCTTTGCTAATCCCAGGGAATCACATATGACTGTTGTCAAAAGAATTCTGAGATATCTGAAGAATATTGAGGACTATGGCTTATGGTACAATAGACAAAGAAAATTTAAGCTTCAAGTCTATACCAACACTGATTTGGCTGGAAACATTGATGATCTAAAGAGAAAAAATGGAGGAGCATTCTTTATGAGTATTAGACTTGTCACATGGATCAACAAGAAGCAAGGATGCATCTCACAGTCTACTGCAGAAGTAGTGTATATTGTTTCTACTGCAAGTTTCTCAAATATTGCATAGATCAAACAGTTACTGGAAGGTATGAATATGAAGATTCTTAAACTAGTAATCATCTATTGTGATAATACCAGTGCAATTAAAATTTCCAAAAATCTAGTCATGCATGCTTATACAAAATATATTGCTATCAAGTATCATTATTTGAGAGAACAAGTCCAAGATAAAGAGGTGATACTTGAATATGTGCAATCCAAGGAAAAATTAGCTGATATCTTCACCAAGCCACTACCCAAGGATACATTTGAGTACCTGAGAAAGAGACTAGGGGTCAGACCCTTGTCTACTAGTTAATAAGATGACTAGAAGGCTGCATCAACCTACATTTTATCATAATATCATTCATTTTGATGCAAGCAAAGAGATGGACTACAAAGATACATCTGTACATGGAAAGGTATTTATCTACACTGAGCACCAAAGTCATTTTATTGCAGATGGATAGGGAATTTAAAGAAATATATTATGAATGGTTGTCAAAGGGAGAGATTATATCCATTATCACATCCTTAGGGAAATATTATATGGAGAGATTATATCCTATTCTTATTATCCATGTTATCCACCATAATCATTCAAATGAGAGTACACACAAAGGGAGAGATTGCTAACAAGAGAAAAGGTTCCACCGAAATCATTCAAAGGAGAGTACATACAAAGGGAGAAACTGTTGAAAAGAGAAAAAGTGACATCAAAAGGGAAGAACAGTAAAAGGGAGAGAGTATGATAAAGAAATATTCTAAATCTATCCAATGAAGGGATTGAAGACATAGAGAGAGCTGCAAGAATCAAATCTAAGCTAACAGATCTTATCGAGAACTAGATATCTGTATTGGTTATAGTACATAAGATTGGTAGTTTGATGAAATTTCAAACTGTTATATTTCATATTGTATTATTGATAATATAGTGTGATAATGTAGTATGTTTCCATCAATGCCAAAGGGAGAGATTGATAAACTATAACAGATTGAATGTTTGAAGATGTTAAGTTGATGATCACCGAGACTCAGAAAGTTAATATAAGACATTAAATTAGTTAATGTATTATATTTTCATTGATGTCAACTTGATATAATCTATATGGTCATATACATATTCCCAAAGACTTCAAAGAATCAATAAAACAAAGGTTATGCTATTAGTAATGCATAAAAGTTCAGTATTCACAAAATGACTATAGACACCAATGAAATGCACACTGATGGAAAAACCAACCCAAAAACAAAGTCATAGTGATACCCAAGAATGAACCATGAGAAAGCATTACCGAAAAAACACAAAACAATGTTGCCTGATGGAGAGAACTTTACGTGTTACCTGACAGATAGACAACCCTGACAGATGGAGATCCTGAAGACAATAGAAGTCTCATCGACAGAATAGTTGTTTGTCACCGACAACTAACTGAAGTGTTGATCGACATAACAAAATTTCAAAAATGACAAAAGAATTAGCTATCAAGAGATAAATATAGAGTTAACTAGTTGATTACATTTTTTTAATCAACAAATTTGAAGCCAGAGATAAGTGAGAGCTTTAAAGCAGTTTTATTCCAGCTTTCAAGGAGAAATCAAAGGGATAAAACTCATACATGGTTTAATTCAATATTAGCATGAATTTTAGATCACACCAAGATCAAGAAAGCCAAGAAATGGTGAAATCATGTCTATAAAAGAGACAAGATAATTCATTATGAATAAGGGGAGTGAAGAGAAAATAGATGCTGAAAAGAAGCTGAAGAAGAAGAAAGTCTTTGTTTAGACCTGATCAATCAAGCTAAGGAAAGAGCTAAATTCTATAGACACCGACGAACAAAGATACAACATCAAAGAGAAGAATAGTGTGGAGAAAAGGTATTAAATTGATAACATTGATCAGAAAGGTAATGTGATTACAATAGAACTAAAAATATGCAATTCAAGTTGTATATGTGAAAAGATCATTTACAATTTAAGTTTAACCATTGAAGCATCAAGTCTCTTAACAGAGCAGGACTTAAAAGTATTTTCTATATTTAGATACATCCCAAGGAGTATCAAAAAGTTTGATCATAAAAGATAGCATTGGAAATTCCAGATACCAATTGATAGACCAAGGTTTGAGCAAGGAAGGTAGCATTAGATGCTCGATATCAAGTGACAAACTATTCATATTAAATCCTCTAACAAGGTCACACCTAACAGTGTGTTTGTAACCTTTAACAAGGTTGGATCTTCACCGAGATCACTTCAAAAGAGTGAAAATTTTGGGTTACTGGTCCCCAATGGTTTTTCCCTTAACAGGGTTTCCAAATTAAAAATCCATGTGTTATATGTGTCTATGAGTCATTACTTTATTGTTTTGTATTTCACATAAGTAAATTTGGATTGATCAATATACACTAGTTAATTACTATATTTTGGTAAATAGAATGACTATTAATCGGTAAACACTAAGAATAAGGTTTATACAGAATACTTTGATCAGTAGTTATATGTTACTATTATTTCAAGATAATCATCTTGTAGGACTGAAGATAACTAGAGGCTTATAATTGTGGTAATAAGTTTTTTGGGTTGATTTGAAGGATTAATTTTTTAGGCCACTGATTCACCCCCCGTCTTAGTTATTTTAACAGTGATACAATTTTAGTTAAAGAAAAAACAAGACAACAGGTGTCCTTGTAACACTAAGACATTACATTGATGTACACAACCATAGTATATTGAAGTTCTATGTAGGGAACATCAATATCATTACAGGAAATGAATGTCAAAAGTAGCCAACTAACATCAAAGCCAATGTGCTTTTCACTGAACATATAATACAATATCTGGATTGCTATAGAAAAGGTAAAATGCCGCAAAGAAAATTATTGTACATTCATTTGAAAAGAGAGACCAAATCATCTATAAATGAGCAGTAATATACAATGCTACCTTGTAACCTATGATTGCATGCAAGAAGATATAGATTTTTGAAAAAAATAATATTGAAAGGTCTCGCAAAATGGTTCACAAGTGAAATAAAGGCACCCAGATAGTCATTCATAAAAAGATAAATCAAGTATAATGAGAAGACAACGAGTCTCGGTGTGAGAGGTAGAGTTTCATGTTAAACCAACACCATATTTTACAAGAGATGTTTATTTCCATTGTCTCTTATAAAGCACTCTTTTAAACAATTATAAAATTAGTTATAATGGTTTTGTTCACTATTCACAATATATTATGAGATCAAACAGTTGATGAGGAAATATTAGAATAGTAAAAGACAAATCATAAATGGTTCTTGTCAAATGAAGTCTTTCAACATTAGAAACTATGGAAAATGTAATATCTATTGGGAACAAGTGTGTCTTCAAACTAAAAAGGGATTTAAATGATAGTTTGGAGAGATATAAAGCTTGATTGGTGGGATGAAGGGTACTCCTCTTATTCAATCAAACACACACAACACAACAAGGAAATAAATAGATAATTGCAAGAACATAACAATGACAAGAACATAAACACTCTCTTTCTATTATTTTCAATGAAATGACATTATAATATTCAGAAAAGTAACATGCTACAACCATATGGGAATTTTGATTACAATAATCTGCAAGATAGAGCCACCATCTACTGGGAACAAGTGGGTCTTCAAACTGAAAAGGGATTTAAATGATAATTTGGAGAGATATAAAGCTTGATTGGTGGGATGAAGGGTAATATCTTCAAAAGTGGACTTGATCTTGACATAAAAATTTATCGGCAGGCTTATATATCTAGACTGAACCTCTAGGGAAGAAACTAGAATAATTTACACTCGCATGAAAAAATTACTAAAAATAGTAAACTTGCCAAAAATAGTAAGCCTATCCAAAGATAGCCCTTATTGAAAACTAGACAATATTTTTGGGTGATGCAAGATTGCTCTTACATCTTGAATGCTCCTGCATTAGACATGCGAGGTAATTTGAGAAGTGACCTTGTCACATCTTAGGTGTTTAGAGGAAAACCAAGGTGGTCAATCTCATCCTTTGATAGCCATGATGAATATTCAATAGGTCATCCCTTCCATTTGACCAAGTACTCTTCATATTTCCCGTTCCTTGTGCTTCTACCCACATGACTATCTAGGATATCCTCTATCTCTTCTGTAGTTGAAGTAGGTGCTAGAATATTCCACTATTCTTCTGCTATTTCATCTTCCATACTTCTTTCACAATACTCTGTAAAATCTAAAATATTAATCATAGGTGAAATATTGAGTTCACTGGGAAACTCTACTTCTTAAGCATTTCCTGAATCATGCTTCTTCAAGATTTTGCACAGTCCAAATTTTTGCATCTTTAACTTATTGTATGTTCCCACTGGAAATATCTCCTTTCTCAAATGAACCATAACATCATCTCTAATCTAAAAATCCTTGTCTCTTTTTCTAATATGCCTTAGCCTTATACTGAATATTTATTTTATTAATATGCTTCCTCACCTCTTCATGCAAATTCTTCAAGTGTTTTAAAAATTCTTCAGCTTCAACACTACTCTTTTCTCCATTGTCCAACTTGCTTAATTCCAAAGTAGGACTACTTCCATACACAATCTAGAATGGTGATTTACTAGTGTTCCTATTGATAGAATTATTGTATGAAAATTATGCATGTGGTAAAATCAAATCCCACCCTTTTGGTTGATCTCCTACCAACCATCTCAACAAATTTCCCAAACTCCTATTCACCACTTATGTATGTCCATCAGTCTGTGGATGGTGTGCTGAGATAAACTTTGAATCTGTCTTTAGCTTCTTCCACAATGTCCTCCAAAAGTACCCAAAAAATTTAGTGTCTTGATCTGAATCTATGCTTTTTGGTAGACCATGTAGTCTCACCACTTCTTTGAAAAACAATTTGGCCACATGAACATCATAATTAGTTTTTATGCAAGGAATGAAATGTTCCATCTTTGAGAACATGTCCACCACCACAAAAATGGAATCATTCCCTCTCTGTGTCCATAAATGAAGAAAAAAGTCCATACTAATATCCTCCTATGGTCTCTCTGGTGCAAGTAATGGATGATATAACCCTATATTTTTTGTGGTTCCTTTTTCCATCTAACATATTCTACAACTTTGCTTAAAATTCTTCACATCTCATTGTAATTGTGGCCATTAATAATGCAAACTAATTAGAGCAATATGTTTATCTTGACCAAAGTGCCCAGCTAATCCTCCATTATGCATCTCTTTGATTAGGATCTCCCTCATGGAATCTTTGGAATGTACAATTGGCTCCCTTTAAATAACATCCCATCTTGGATTATAAAATCCAACCATCTGGTCCTATCTAGAGTGACAGGTTATGTGCAAGCTCTCCAAGCCTTGCCAATATCAAGATCCTCAGGATACAAAATATTGAGTTCATTGAACACAACAAATTTGATCTACATCTTTGTCAACAAATTTTGCCTCCTTCTTAGAGCATCTGTAACCCTATTAGACTTTCCACTCCTATTCTTAAAAACAAAAGTGTAACTCTGTAAAAATTCAACCCATTTTAAATTCCTCTGGTTCAACTTTCCTTGACTATTCAAATATTGTAAAGCTTGATGATCAATAAAGAAAACAAATTATTTAGGCAAAAGATAATGTCTCAACATCCTCAATTCCTGGACAATAACATAAAACTCTTGATCATAAACAAAATATTTTCTTTTGGCATCATTCAACTTCTCACTAAAATAAGCAATGGGTTTACCTTCCTTTCTCAAAACAACTCCTTTGACATTGCCACTAGCATCACAATCTACTTGAAATACCTTATTAAAATATGGAAGTGCCAAAATAGGCTGAGCTCTGTAACTTTTCTTTTCAACAACTCAAAACTCTTTTCTGCTCCTGTAGTCCACTTAAAATCTTTTCTATCCCCTCTCATGGTTTCAATCAAGGGTCCACAGATACTATTGAAATTTGTGTAAAATCTAGCCAAATTGTGAAAAGATCTTACCTTAGTAGCACTCCTTGGCGTAGGGAACTCAAGGATATCATTCACTTTATATGGGTCCATTTTAAGACCATCTATTGAGACAATAGATCCCAAGTACATTTACTCCTTCACAAAATTGTACTTCTTTAGGGTAATCAAAAAATTCTCTTCCTTTAACTTCTCAAAAACCCTATGAATATGCATTATATGCTCTTCCAATGTCTTAGTGATTATCAAAATATCATCCACGTAAACAATAAAAAAATTACTTAGAAATTATTTCAATACCTCATTCACGAGTCACATGAATGTGCTTGGTGCATTGCTTAGCCCAAAAGGAAAGACAAACCACTCATACAAGCCCTCCTTTATCTTGAAGTTTGTCTTCCATTCATCTATTTCTCTAATCTGGATTTGATGATATCCACTCTTTAGATCTATCTTTGTGAAGTAATCAACTACACTCAAGAAATACATATTGTCATCCATCCTTGGCAAGGGAAATCTATACTTGATAATAATCTTATTGATAGCCTGAGAATCTATATACATCCTCCATTCCCCATTTTTATTTGGTTATAGTATAGAGGGTGCAACACATGGGCTCAAACTCTCTCAAATCAACCCCTTCTACAACAACTCTTGCACTTGTCTATTCAATTCTTCACTTTTCATTGGAGTCATTCTATGGGATACCTTAATGGGAAAACTGGTGTTAGTCCTAAGAGATCAAATTACTAAGAGGGACGGGGAATCAGTAATCAATCAATTGATAACTTATGATCCTTATAACAACATTCACAAGATTAACTTAATTGTAGAAAATGAAAACTTCAAACACATAAGTACATCTAAAAAGTAATGAAACACTTGACACAAAGATTTTTCAGATGGAAACCCAACTTGGGAAAAACCACGGTGGGAATTAGTACCCACAAAATTGTGCACTCTTCTAAAGTACGCCCTATGAGGATCTTAACCATGTTAGGATTTTACAAAGACACTGTTAGGTGCCACCTAGTTAAGGGATTTAGCTCTAGCCCTATTAGGAGCTTTACCCTATTAGGAGTATCCTTGTTAGAGGACTTAAGACACAAGCTAATGTGCCACCCTATTAAGGGATTTACAATAAAGATCTATTAGGATACACTCAGTTAAGGGATTTTGACTGCTGCAACTGTTAGGGAACAATAGGTAGAATGATTTGTAAATAACAACACCTCTTCTTGGTTAGATCTTCTATAATGCACACAATATTTTCTCTTCAGAATCAACTTTACCCTGGCTTGATCACAACTTCACACACACATCATCTATCTATGATCAACACACAATTATTTTAACTTTAGCACATGTATACTATTCAACAAATCCTAGAGCCTTCCACCACCTTAATCTTTCCCTAGACATATTACAATTTGACTTTCAAACTTCCCACTCAAGCACAACATGCCAATACACAAATCTCATCACACAAAACAATTTTCCTATACCGCGCCGATCTACACTTAGATTTACTTATGAATTCATGAAGAATAGTAAAACATGTTTTGACCTAACAAACCTTTCTTCTAGAATTTTCATGACATGCTAGCATCAAACACTAAAATGCCAGATCATCACCTCTAATCATTAGGAAACATCACCACATCATGACTAAAATAACTATATGTACTACTTCTTCCATTCTGATCATCTATACAAGATCTACCATTAGTAGCTCAAGAGCATAAGATCTTTATCTTGAAATACTTTTGTAACTACAATACATGTTCACCAGTTATCCAATTAAGTTGTGGTCCCAACCATAGCGTCTACACACTATCAACAACCATCTCTTATAACCATGCCACATATTTCATCATAGATTTGACAAACTAACCATATCACCTATCGCCTATCACTGACTGATCTAGCATGTGCACTGTAAACCTTTATCCGATCATAACTTTCTTATCAATATAAATAAATAGTAGCGGTCATACATTTGACATTGAGAGGCATCCCCAAGTCTCTCATGAGGATCGCTACAAATGAAACTCATCGCAACACTTTATTCATCATAATTATACTCAACAACATACTAGGACTAGGACAATGCTTGACATCAATGTCAACACAATAATTGATCATCATGAAATCAAATCAACAATATTCCCCTTTGGCATTGATGGAAAAACAAAAAAAATTCTGCTTACATTCTCAATTAGCTATATTCCTCAGAAACAAAAATCTTTCAACTTTTTTTTGTCTTATGTCACGTGATTTGCATCTTTGGAAAAATATGTGAGGTTTCTCCCCCTTTCATTTCTCCCCCTTTCACTGAACTTCTTTCCATCACCAACCTCTACATTTTGTGTCTTTCACTTTATCTCCTCCTATTCTCTTCTCCTTACTTTCTCTCCCCCTTTGACAACAATGCAAAAGGTGTCAATCAATCTAACTGATCATGTTTCTAAAATCATAAACCTCTTCACTACACTGATTGCTCCTCCTAAGGAGTAGTCCCACAAAATCAATCCAATCATAAGATATTCAATGAATACAATGGAATGATGCAACAACATCGTTTCTAGTTCAATTCAGGTAGGAGAATGACCCCTAGCCTACCTCTTATATACTCAAATGCATCCTTAGGTAATGAATTTGTGAAAATATCTGCTACTTGCTCCTTAGTTGGTACATACTCCAACCATACCTCTTTTTCTTGTACCTATTCTCTAAGAAAGTGATATTTAATAGCTATGTGCTTTGTCTTAGAGTGCATCACCAGGTTCTTAGATATGTTGATATAAATTGTATTTTTATAGTAGATAACAACCAATTCAGTTACATTTTCTTGAATTCCTTCCAGTATCTACTTGATCCACACCACTTGTGTACAGTTAATAGCATGAACAACATATTTAGCTTCAACCGTGGATTGGGATATACAATTTTTCTTTTTACTTGTCCATTACACAAGCTTGTTTCCAAGAAAGAATGCACCACCACTTGTTCTCTTTCTATCATCCAAATTTTTCTTCCCAATTTGCATCACTAACAACATTTAAAGATAAATCACCCTTGTGAGCATACCAAAGACCATAGTCTTTAGTCCTTTCCAAATATCTAAGTATCCTTTTCACTGCTATCATATGTGATTCCTTAGGATTAGTAGAAAACCTAGCCACTAACCCAACTACCTATGTAATAGATGGTCTATTGTGAACAATAGATTGCAACTTACCAATCATGGATCTATACAAAGTTGTATCTACCTCCTTAGATTCATCATCCTTTGACAATTTATAACATGTCATCATAGGAGTACCATCCGGTTTTGAGTCATCTAACCCAAATGTCTTCAATATCTCTTTCACATATTTAGAGTGGATGATGTAGATTCTATCTCTGAGTTGTGATACCTACAATCTAATGAAGAAAATAATCTCCCCGATCATTGACATCTCAAACTCCTTCATCTCATCTGCAAATGCTATACTTATCTCATCATTTCAACCAAAAATGATGTCATCCATAAAGACTTCAAAAATCAATATTTTTTCATCCTTCTCTATCTTCTAATGCACATTGTTGTTGTCACTTGTTCTGATGAAACTGTTGGAGATTTACTTCTGGCAGATAGTTGATTGTATGTTTGTCATTGATGACAACATATAATATACAAAAGTGTTCTGTATGTACTTATTTGAATGATGCTATTAAACCTTGTGTGGTTATATTCATGTTTTAGACATACTTTGGATACCTTATTCATACACACAGACTCAGATATGGAGTTTCAGTTGTGTTTTCTAATTTTGTTAGTGGCAGTTACAATTTCTGGAGTTTACCTATACAGAGCCGACATATTGCATTGGTTATTGAGTTTCACTTATCTTCGGGATATGCGTGTTTATATTTTGGTCTAATTATGAGTTGAAGATAGTTATCTAAAGGCACCAAATGTGTTTCAACAAGATTGCAATGTTAGAGTTAATTTGGTGAGGCTAACTTTGTAAAGCGTTGCATCTATTCAGTTTATATTGCGTGGTTGTAATTATGCTTGCATGATTAGTTTAACTAATAAGAATGTTATGAAGAGTTTCCTAATAGGTCCCATGATCTCATACTTTGAGGAAGATACTTATAGTAGTTCACTTGTAAACGCTAAGTGTGAATGATAAGAAAAGAGATAGAAAAAGTATAGAGCAGAATATTGCTAAGTTTCATTCATCAAGGATCTATGTGAACAAGAAGTGAAAGATTACAATACATTGGAACTGATCAAGATAGCAGGTCTAATCTACAGTTAATCATCATGTATAGTTCATATTTTTTCTACAGAAGGTTGTAGCCTTCACCATTGTGTTGCCCCACTTTTCATCCTGTGCCCATGCTGTCAAAGTGGAGGATTTTGAAGTCATAGTCAAGTCTAGTCTTGTTTGAGTCTAGGTCTAGGTCTTCCTTAGGTAGGAAGTTCTTGTCGGCTTTCCTTGCTACTGCCTTTCCTTCTTTAAGATGAATGGGTTATTTGAAAGTCTTTTCATTTTGGGTAGGTTATAGATCCCAACTTGGAAAGGACAATATGCTCCTATTGATGATCTTTTTCAAACAGAAGAATGATTGGGAATCATAATTTCCAGGCATTCATAAGAAATCAGAGAAGACTCTCCATATAGATGATGCAGTGACAGAGCTATGATTGTAGATGTGAGGAGTTATGCTTGATATCCTTCAATTGGCATCAGATCTAAGCATGGTGATTGACAGGCTGAACAAAATGGGCAATGTGATATAATTGCATATCTATCACAGAGAATTGAGAAGGAATCAGAAAAGGTGATTGGCCACAATGAATATGCAGTTGAAATAAGTGTTTTTCTGGTTTGTATTCTTCTCTTTCAGGTGTGATAGCACATAATATGTATGTATTCAATACATTTTCCATTGTCTATAAAATTTGATGATTTTCACTATCTGAAGGCATGGATTGATTTTATGGTGTCTTACGACTGCAACAGTGAAAACCGCATGAGATTTGGAGTCGAAATGAGAAAGTTATGGTGCAGCGGGATTTTTCATTCTAGCTACTCCATGGCGGAAAATTGAGAAATGGCTACTCCATGGCGGGATTCGCACTGACCAAGTAGATTTCCGCAAGCCTACATAAGTCATCATCGGGCTTTAAGAAACCTTTTATTATTATATAAGTGTTTCATATCGCATGTGCTTTAAGTTAGAGAAAGACTCATGCAATTAAATTTGACATGCGGAAATACGTTTAGAGCCTACTCCATTGCGGAGATCGCCCTCATCAAGTGATTTTCCACAAAGGGCAGAACTTTACCTTGTGCGGGTTTCTACCTCAGAAAGTGATTTTTCGCAAAGGGAAGAACCTTACCTTGTGTGGGTTTCTACCTCAAAAAGTGATTTTCCGCAAAGGGCAGAACTTTACCTTGTGCAGGTTTCTACCTCAGAAAGTGATTTTCTGCAAAGGGCAGAACTTTACCTTGTGTGGGTTTCTACCTCAGAAAGTGATTTTCCGCAAGCTTAAGTGTTATAAGGTGGGCCCAATTTATTAAAAAGGAGAATCTCTTTTTCAATTCTCCGAAAAGGAGAAGCTCATTTCTAATTCTCTGAAAAGGAGAAGCTCTTTTGGTATTTTCCGCCAATTGCATTAGAGTCCCGAGTTCAAGATAAAGATGAGGATTCTCGATACCATTTGAGGTTGAAATTGAAACCGAAGTCCTTAAAGAGAAGATGAAAGGTTCAAATTGAAGTGTCACAGTGATGATGTCTTTTCTTATTCCCATGTCAG
>MU226572.1:1325284-1345757 GCA_018584345.1 Thuja plicata | reverse complement strand
CCATGTTTGATTTTGATTTGATCTGATTGGTCGAAATTGATTTGAATTATATGGCTATAATAGATAATATAAATCAGTGATAAAAAATCACCTAGGACATTAAATTGATTCAAAGAATTATGCCAAGCAGTAATAGGGTCGTTTGGACATAAATTGAGGGTATGATCACACTTAGGGAAAATAGGTTCTACAGTTGCGACAAACCGAATTCAGGTGGTTACAAGGACAGGTAAGGAGAAAAGGAATGAGTTTTGGAGGATTCTACCCTAATTTTCCTTATATCAAGAGGCTAGATGCAATGATGGATAATCACACACTCTTATGCAATCAGTTGGAAGAGGCACTAGTAGTGCCAGAAAAGGGCCACAAAGATCATTTAGAATATGAATATGATGATGACAGTGACCAAGATTACCCTTCACCTTCTACTAATCCAGAATATCAGGAAATTGCATATGGTCAGCCAGATGAAGGGGAAAATATTGTTGACCTAACAGAGGTCCTAGAAAAGGAAATAGCAGATGAGCCCCTTCTTAAAAAAAAGGTGGAAGTAGGGGAGCCTTCTAAGAAAAGAAGAATTGATAAAATTGGAGCCCTAATAATTTGGAATAGGCCCTATGATCATCAGCTAAGAAATTAAATTAGGGATGGAAAGAAATTATAGAAAGATGTTGAGGAAGAGGAAGAATTACCCCTCAGATCATGTATGGATGAAAGACTATTGCATCAGGAGGATTTCCTCAAAGATGATAATTTCATAAAAACTAGGGAATTTAAGGATTTCCTTATTTGGAATAAGCTGCAGCAAGTTGGGAAGCAGTTCCAACTAGCAGGAGGTGATCTAGCAACTGAGGAAGCCTTACAGACATTGCAAGAATATGATCTTGAATCTGAAGAAATAACACCAGAGCAGGCTAGATAACTGGTTAAAGCCAGAGGTATGTTTTTTGTTGAAGGTTGGGATTTATCCTCAGACTTTATCATAGATCAAATTAGAAGACAAGCTGACATCAAATTGTCATCAAAGAACTAGGTTGGAAATATGATGAGAAGGTTTGGTTATAACCCCAAATTCCAAGCACTTGCAATGTGGAGCCTAGCTCCTAAGGATCAAAAGCCATCTATTCTTAATATTCAAGAAAATATGGAGGGAAACAAGATTATTTGGACACTTGAAAACACAAGAGACTTGGAGATAGCCCAAGTAATGACTCATTTTTCTCAGATGAATGAGGTGAAAATAACTCAGCTATCAGACAAATTACAAAAGCTCACTAGTGACACTAGTGATATTATCAAAGATAGGGAATTAGCCCTAATAAAAATCAAGGAAAAGGATAAGATTATAGATGAGCTTACCAAATAGCTAATGGAACTAACAGAGCCTACCCCTGTGAAGCCCAAGGAGGTTGTAGATGTTGAAATCCAGATGGAAGATATAGGGGATGCATTGGTTGAAACAGAATAGGGGATCATTGAGCATAATAGTGTATTTTTGGGAGCATTGGTATCAATTTTGTAGCATAGAATTAATATTATTAAGGAGAAGATAGATGTAGTATATGGAGCACATGATAGATTTCCAGGCTTGCAAGCAGAAGTGACAAGCTTTTTGAAAATTTTGAACCCATACTATGCAACTTGGTCTGGGAAGACATCACTTTTTGAGAGATTAGCATCATTTTATCCACTAAGAGAAAATTTGCCTAAAATAGTAACTTTGGTAGGTACCGAGATAGAGCAAATTGGGGCTACCTTATCCTTCTTCAAAGGTAAATCCAATCAAATTGAGGCCAAATTAAAGATGTTTGGGTTAGATTATAGTAGGTTTGTACCTCCAATTAGGGTCGAGGATGATCAAATCAAACCATTAGGGTTATGGATATCAAAGTTTGACAGTGTACTTCCCAATAAAGACATTTATGTCTCTGATCAAGGAGAGTTGGATATGGAAAGGTTCAATGCACTCTTGGATGAGGCATTTAAAGCAAAATCATATTGCAATAAATTCATATCTAATGTTAAGAATATAACAGATACTAGATGGGAGAGGCAAAATACTTAGTTGGAGAATATTCAAAATTTTGAATGGCCAAAAGAGGAAGATATGACTGCCTGGGACATTCTAAAAAAGCCTAAGAAGAAGAAGCTAGTGACAGTAGATTTAGATATTATTGATGAAGAATAAAGGAATGTCAGAACACCTTTTACTGATTTCTTGAAAGACAAACAGGTTATTCATCACCAAAGTCAAATCAGAAACTATCCTCAACATACACAACCAAAGCTGTCAAAGATCATATGAAGACAAAGGAGTAAATCATATTTCATTTTCTATTTTGTCTTTCCACCGCTTGGTTTCTCTTATCTTTTGTCTTATTTGTATTTAGGGTTAGGTATCTAATACCATCTGAAGCTTGTTGCATCCTTTCCTTACGAGTTCCAAGATGGTTATATATATATATATATATATATATATATATATATATATATATATCAATTTTGTAAAAAGAGGAGGATGAAATATAATTGTAAGCCAGACTTGTAGATTTTAGTTTGTGTTTTTGAGCTTTTAGCCTTTATATGTACTGAAGCAGAAATCTATGAATAAAATATAGTGCAACTTTATTCTATATTGTTGTTGTCTCTTTGCTTATTGTGTATACTCTTTTATGTTTAATTTGTAAGGCATGTTAAACATATTTGATATAAGGTAGCTATCTAATTATTTACAAGTTTCTTCTAAGGGGAGAATTAAATTTTGTGAGTAGTTTCAGTGAGTACCACAGTGATTGAGGATTTGATACAACATTGTGGGAGGGACAGGGTAATTTGTAAGGCACTTTACATGAGTTATATGTAGGTTGTAAGGCATCATATAGTATTCTTATTTGTTTATCTCTGTGGATTTATATATTTTGACTCTATAGCCCAAGGATAGGCACTGGTCTAGAACCTGTTAAGTGATCCATCATCATCCAAATATTTAAAACTATTCAAAATCAATTACATTTACACAAAAAGCATATATTTAAAATCAAATGTACTCACAGAGTTTACAATTTGAGTTTGTTGATTTCTTAAAGAGAAAATCAAATAGGTTACTCTCCTAGATTCATAAGAATTATAAAAGGAAAGAAGGATGAAATTCCTTATCATGTTGTTGTTTGTCATCATCAAGATAATGATTTGGATTGTTAAAATTTTCCTCATAATAATCATAGTTATATGCATTGTTATCTATTTATCCATATAAGAACAGAGCATTCAACACATAAGTAAAAATCTACTCTAAAGATACTGACAAGTCAGTAATCAATCATAGGTAAAACCCGCCTGAGTCAATGGATCTCAAAAAGGAAGGAGATGATAATAGGTATCCCTAGTGTTATCAAAATACCTCATCAATTAGTTTTTTCTCTTGCTTGAGTCAGAATTTTAAGGCATTGGGAGTCATAGAGTTAATCAAGTATTCAAGCATTTTAGAGGCCCTGCAAGAAAAAACCCTAACACCCTTAGCCAGGTCACTATACTTATTGCATTTTAAAGAAAAACTCCTAACAGGGTTGAAATATCTTCTAACAGGGATTATTATAAACAAGTATAAACAAGTATAGTTCATTGTGGGTGCTAATTCCAACTGGGGTTTTTACCATTTGGTTTCCCCATAATCAAATTGTGGTGTTTCTTATTGTGTTATCTGAATGTGCATTTACTTTATTGTATTCTTGAGTTAATAAGAGAAAAGAATTAAATTAGCTGATAACTGATTCACCACCCCTCTCAGTTATCCTTTGGGACTATTCTAACAATTGGTATCAAAGCCAAGTGCCTTGAAGAGAAAGCCTAACAGCTTAAGGTAGATTAGATGGCATACTTCAAAAAAGAGAGTCCTAAGTTTGATGGAGAGAATTATCTAGATTAGAAGAACAAAATGATAACACATCTTCAGTGTGTTGGTTTTGATATCTTTGAGATAGCCACACAATAATTTGGTATTCCCTCTCTAAAAGACCTTGCAAGAGATGATGCTACTCTTAAACAAAAGGATACAATCACAGCTAATGTAGTTGCCAAAGAAGCCCTTATAAGTGCACCATCTGATAGTGAAGTCTCTGAGATCAAGAAAGTAGACAAGACATACACAATATGGAAGTATTTAGAAAACATATTTGAAGGAGATATCCAAGAAAAGAATGCACGTAGGAAGACATGGAAAAAAAAATACAACAATCTTGAGATGTTACCTGAAGAGAACATTAGAGCCTACAATCAGAGGATAAATGAAGCAGTTTGTGGAATAAAAAAATAATGGTGGAGAAATCTCAGAACAAGACATAATGGACAAGCTGATGACTACATTGACAGCAGACTATGAGAAAAAGATCAATATTCTAGATGAAACCATGCAATTTTCAAAAGACTTCAAGAGATAGACTTTAATCAGTAAAATCTCTACATTTGAGATATCAAGATTGAAGACTGAACCCAAAAGTGAAACAGCCTTCAAAGCCTCAGTCCATGGTAAGAAACCTCTGCACATCTCTAGCAATAATGAGAAAGAAGTTGATGAAGAACTAGAAGAAATCATTTATATGATTGCTAAGAAGGAAAGAAAAAGCAAAGGCAAGTATGAAGGACAGTTTCCATTCAAATATTTTTCATGCAACAAGATTGGCCACTTTGCATCCAAGTGTCCTACAAGAGTAAAGAAATTCAGATCTGATTATAAACCTAAATACATAAAGGAAAGCTATCATGCTGAAGAAGGTGTAACTGATGAATATTTAGGAGAAGATGAAATTGGATTTGTTTCCCTTAAAGACATGGAAAAATTTCTTGAGGATATGGACATTGAAGATGAAAAGGAAACACAGGAGTTAGCCTTAATTTCCAAAGTAGATATCAGAACTGATTGGATCATTGATAGCGGATGCTCTCACCACATGATAGGTGATAAAGATAGATTTGTTCATCTAGACAAGTACAAAGGTGGTATGGTTAGATTTGGAGATAACACTCCCAAACCTATCATAGGCAGAGGATCTATCACCCTAGATGGAAAGAACATGACAGATGATGTTTTGTATGTTGATGGATAAAATCAAAACTTAATAAGTGTTGGACAACTACTTGACAAAGGTTATCATTTAGAATTCAAAGACAACAAATGCATTATTAACAAAAAATGAGACATGATTGCATCAGGCTCAAAAACAAAAGGTAATATTTTTCAGCTCAATTCAGATGTAAGTTGTTTTGTTGCAAAAGTGGATGACAGTTGGTTATGGCATAAGAGACTCTGTCATATCAATTTTGACAATATAGTAAAAATAAGCAATGTCAAGATAGTTAGAGACCTTCCAAGTATTGCAAAACCAGTTGACACAATGTGCAGGGAATGTGGTATGGGAAAGCATATAAGGAGCTCTTTTAGAAGCAATTAGAACTCTACTAAAAACAAATTAGACCTAGTGCATACAGATTTATGTGGTCCTACTCAAACAAGATCATACTACGGAGAAAGGTATTTCATTTTGTTTGTTGATTATTTTTCAAGGATGGTGTGGGTTGCGTTCTTAAAGGAGAATTCTGAAGCCTTTGAGAAATTCAAAATATTCAAAGCTAAATTTGAGAATGAATCTGGGATAAAACTAAAGTGTCTGAGATCAGATAGAGGAGGAGAATTCACCTTTGACCAATTTTATGGCTACTGTGAAAAAAATGGAATCAAAAGAGAGTTGAGTGTGTAACCACCTAAATTTGATCTGTTCCAACTATGGACCCTATTTTTCCTAAGTGTGATCATACCCTCGATTATGTCCAAACGACCCTGTTATTGCTTGGCATAATTCTTCTAATCAATTTAATGTCCTAAGTGATTTTTATCACTGAATTATATTAACTATTATAGCCATATGATTTAAATCAATTCAGACCAATTAAATCAAACCAAATCAAACATGGCTATATTATTTAGTTATAAGGTAATTAAATAAATCCCTAAATCAATTATCCACTTGTATTTTAAACCCATTCCCCTAGCCTATTAATTTAATTAAAATGGCTATAGTGCTAATTAATTATCAAAAGAAATAAAAAGCTTAAATAATTAATTCCTATATTTTTAAATGAATTAAATAAGTTTATTTCATTTATTTATATTCCCCTAAACCCCAACCTAACCTATCTCAACTAATTCTACCCTGGGTTCTAACCCTTCTCAACCCATTCACCCTTGCTAATCTAATCCTAATCCTAATTCTAGTCCTAACCCACCTCCTAATGTTGTCACATTCCATTAAGGAATGCTTAGTAACTCAACCCACTTGAGAAAGTCCACTTTCTCAAGCTTGACTTTCTTAAGGTCCACTTTCTCAAGCCATCCTCTTACACCCTCCCTTGCTTCTTTAAGTCTTTCATTAATGTATTATTAATGAAGATGCCTTAAACCTATGTCTCTCCCATGCCTCATTAATGTCTTGGGCATTAATGGCTCTTACACCTCCATTAATGAGCCCCTTCACTCATTAATTTATCTTGTCCCCCCCCTCTCTCTCTCTCATTCTTTTATAAATAGAAGCCATTTTTGAGAGTAAAGGAGCCTTCACCTTAGATCAAAAATACATTATTATGTTGTTGGATTAATCGTAGACTAGTATTTCACTTATTATTTCATGCATTTTCATTGTTATTATTCACATGTTTAGAGCTAGAATGTTTGTTTTTCATCTTTTTAGCTTGTTTTAATCTAAAAATCCTTCATGCTAGGTTGTATTCATCACTGATTGTAGCATATTCTGAGGGCTAATATGTTACTAATCACACTCCTCCTAGTTAGCAGGTAATAGGTCGATATTAGGTGGTTTTACATGCTTGTCTAACCATTTTGAACTAATGCAATGACTTATTGAGTGTTTGTGTCTTTCTCAACAGGTTCCCAAATACACACGCACATTTTTGGCACCCACCGTGGGGCCCAATTTTCAACTTGGCCTCATTTTCTAACACTTTTTTTCCAATTTGCATGCTTAGGATTCGGACACAATCATTTTTAACCATTCAAGATCGCATCCTGGATATGCCATCGTACCGCAGAAAAGTTGGATCGC
This sequence comes from Thuja plicata, assembly GCA_018584345.1. Lineage (NCBI taxonomy): Eukaryota > Viridiplantae > Streptophyta > Pinopsida > Cupressales > Cupressaceae > Thuja > Thuja plicata. The sequence continues at coordinate 1,338,645 of MU226572.1, read as the reverse complement.
ATTTGGGATTTCCCAAATCGTTTCTGGTTTAGGATCGTATTTGGTCAGCAATTAATCATATTTGGTGAATAAGCTCACATACGGTATGCTTCATCGTATTTAGTGAAATTTTAAGATCGTATCTAGTTAAAAAGCTTGTGCATTCAGTTTACCTAATCCTAACATTTTGACAAAGTGGTGTTTGTGGTATTTTGTAGCTTGATAAGTGTTTGCAAGGTATATTTGGAGGTTTTAATGGAGTTAAACTAGATAAATACTAACGTGGTTTTATAGGTTGCCAACCCCCATCTTGACTTCTATTTATTTGCTTTCCAAACTTAAGACCATTTCTCCACTTGATAAAACAACTAGATATTATGCTCTTTTCCTCTTGAGGAGAATCAAAAAATTGGACGTTGTCTTATCATTTGTGACAAAATTGGGGGTAAATGAACAAGCAAACACAAATCACTTAATTCTTTTTGGATAGTAACTGAACAAAACAAAGCACTAAATATGTGGGATTAATTTAACAAGTTCAATTGCTTAATTCTTTTTGGATCAGAATTGAACAACACAAATAATTAAATCATTGTGGTAATTGAACAAGGCAAAAATTTCCCTTTCAAGCATTCTGTTTTCTTTAAAATAGGAACAAATTAAATCAAGCTCAACATAGCTTGAGGGAATGAATTTTGTTTTAAGTGCTTTGGGAGAAAACAACATGGACTAGGAGAGTATGCTCTTCTTCTTTTAAAGAATCAAAAATCTAGAAATCGTAAGCTCGTCAATCCTGGTTACATATCATTTAAATAGTAGAGGGCCTACCGGTTGAGGAAAAAATCTCTTGAGAATGACCCAAGTGAGGACAGGTTTAACATCGACCCTTCCAACTCACTATAAATAGTTCCTTCCTCATAGGCCAAAGCCTCGGAAGATGGAACTGGTTTTGTTCTTGGAATTTTGACATCATTCCTTAAACATATCGGGGTATATATAGAGCGGAGCTGATTGAATCTTGCTTGCGAGACTATATATATTCAGGTACTCATAGGGCTATACACCTCAATTTTGCCTTGTGCAATTCTATGGGGGACAGTTTTGAACAGATTTCCCAATAATCTACAACAACTTCAACTGAAAGAATACCCAATTCATCCTTGAAAGGGTGATAATCTTTGTGCAAGGAAAAAATTAATTGCCCCAAGACACTTGTCATATTGTGCCCGCACTTGTGTTTGGAGTCAGCTAATATAGCATCATGACTGGAGCTATTGCGTACTTGGTGATGGCTGTATTATAATTAACATTTGAGTGTGTACCTAATTCAATGAGCAAAGATTTTCATCCTCCACCTAGAAAATAGGACAAAGTGAGTGTTTGTTTCACCCCTTAACAATGAAAAATTGTTTGGTGTGTTCTAAAGATCATTAAAAAGATAAGCTCCTTAAAACAATCAACAAATTTCAAACCCTAGAGTACAAGTTTTTTTCACACCTTACAACACCTCTTGATGAAATCTGGAAACAAACACCTTCACACACTTCAAAAATGAACTTTTCAAAACTGACCCAAACTGACAAAGACATCATAAAATCATATCCTATTTTTCCCAATTCGTATTTGGTATTTAGGATCGTATTTGGTTAGCAAGAGGTCATATCCAGATTCTAGGATCATAGCTGGTAGCATCAGAGGCTCGTATCTAGGAGCTCACATTCAGGACAGTGGGCATTTGTAGCAGTTTTTCTTAGGAAGTATCAGTTGCTTAGGATACCCTTTTTACTCTTTAGTTGGTTCCTATTGTCTCTTCTGGTCTCCCTATTGTTATTTCAAAACACTTTCAAAATGTCCACCTTGCATGAATAATCAGTCTTTCACGATCGGTTCAATACGTGTGGTCTACCCATTTTCTATCAACAACTTGATTCCCAGCTCACTATCAGGGCATTCTAACCCTCTGACGCTGGAATCATTTACATCCACCAACAACAAATAGTTATCTCTACCTAGACACACCCACTTGAATGATCTAAAAACCATACTTGCACTATTGGGAAACATTAACAAATTTGAGAAACAAACTTCATGGTTAACACAAGACGCAACTAGTACACAACTAAAGGATCAAAAGTGCCTCCTAAAACACCACACTTCCAAAGAGAAACTTCTCATAGTTCCCTTTTTGATCTTGATTCACCTCAAATGGATAGCAACACTAATGACTAGAGTAAGGGCTTTGAGGGCTATAATGATGGAAAACAAACACAATCCGAAGGCAAAGAAGAGGAAGAAAGACCCAAGTTTGAACGTAATCTGTTTGTATCAGATAGTGAGGAAGAGATCCCTGAAGACGAATACGAAAAACTCAAACAAAGAAAACAAATCCACAAGCTATTAGAATGGATAATTGGTGACAATAAAGAAAAGTACTTTCTCCATCTAGCATCCATAAGGGTCAAGTTACCCAAGGATTATAATGTGGAAGATCTCAAAGAAAAAGAGGTACCAAACCCGATATCTATTCTCACCAAACAGCTCAATTTAATGCAAACAGAGCTCACCAACCTCAAACAAGAGAAGGAAAAAGCCAAAACAAAATACTCTTTGGACACCATTTGTCCATTTCCTTTCGACAAGAGTATCACTATGGTCCCGTTTCCTCCTAATGTAGCAAGGCCAAAGTATGACAAGTACACGGGAGAAATGGATCCACATGACCATGTAAGAGAATTATGTGCTCTAAGCATTGAGTACATGCATGAACCCACATACCTCATGTGACTGTTTCAAAGAAGTCTAGGAGGTAATGCCATGGAGTGGTTCTCAAAATTGAACCCTAAAGTAAAAACATTCAAGGAGTTGATGCAATGGTTCATTCAATGTTACTCCTACAACATCCAACATGACGTCACCATGATGGATCTATGTAACACCAAACAAAAAACTGGAGAATTATTTACACACTTCCTACAAAGATGGAGGAAGATTTTTGCACGATATTCCAGGGTCATTCCCAAAATAGAGAAGATGGAAATCTTCTTTAATAATCTCATGCCTGAATTGAGTTATGCTCTCCAAATGCAAGACTCTCCTAACTTCGATAGGATGATTAAAAATGCACTCCGCATTGAGGAAGTCATGGTCAAAAAGGGAGAGATCACCCTTCAAAATGAAAACAAGGGTGGTAGCTCCAACTCCAAGCCTAAATGGTGGAAGCAAAACAAAAATGTTGTTAATGATAGAGTAGTTGATGCCTCTAACATTAATTCCAAACTTGAAGCATTCAATCTAACCAATGGCATGCAAGAAAGCAAAGAAGCTAAAGTGACACCTCATGTTTCCAAAATGAATAATGATAACAACAAGGAATGAGCCTGGACTTCAAAACCCCAAATAAAATTCACTCCTTTGGGGGAACCTCTTGAGACCATCTTAAAAATGTTGGTGGATAACAAAGTTCTTATAATTCTTGACTATAAACCATGGGAACCAATGGTCGAACCCAGGTGGTGGGATGATAACTCCTATTGTATCTTCCACAAAACAAGGTACACAAGACTAATAATTGTCTCAAACTTAAACATTTCATCCAGGACCTCATCGAAGGAGGTAAGATCAAGGTAGACAGACACACTACCAATGAGGATCACACAGCGTTCAATAAACCATTTCCTAATTACAATCAAGGGGAAACATCTAAAGGGAAAGGTAATGAGATAAACTACACCTATTCCAAAAGTGACAATGTGATTAATGTGCTCAATATCAAAACTGAATCCATCAATGTGGTCACGATTAAAGGAGCCTCATCCTCCTCAAATGCTGTCACATGGAGCCAAGCACATGTAACAATCAAGGGACCCCCAAAACTGACATCAACATCAAAGGTTCCTATTATAACTCTCCCTAAACCAGCAACAAAACATGTGGTCACTATCCCCAGAGAAAAATATGACTTGGTAGACCAATTACAACGAACCGCTGCCAAAATTTCCATCTTTGAGTCGCTTAAAATATCCACTGTGCATAGAGAAATCCTAGAACAAGCTCTACACACTGCTAATGTTCTGAAGGATATTGGTATAGACAAGTTTCAAGCAATGGTCAACCACATCTCAGCGCCACACTGCCTCTCCTTTTCTGAAGAGGATGACAAGTCATTGACCCATCCACACAATCAACCCCTCTATATTGAATTCCTTATTCATAAATCCTATGTTAGATGCGTATTGATAGATAAAACTGCAGGATTGAATATCTATACACTGGATCTCATCAGGAGACTAGGTCTCTCAGAACAAACAATTGACACTAGAAAAAAAATTACCATCAAAGCTTATGATGAAGAAGAAAGATCCTCCAGGGTTCTCATTTCTCTACCTATCAGAGTTGGACCAATTGAAAGGAATGTTATATGTCAAGTTCTGGATTTACCATTGGCCTACAATATTCTACTAGGCAGACCATGGATTCACGAGATGCACGCTGTACCATCCACTTATCACTAATGCATAAAGTTCCCACATAATGGGATAGAAGTGATGATTCTTGCAGATGCCAACTACACTTACAAAAATAACAAAGTAGGTAGCATGATCCCACACAACAAAGAGGTTATGGATGCAGTTTCTCCTAAGACTACCAAGGACATGGTTATCAAGGGTTTTAGCAAAACTTTGAAAATTGAAGAAACAGGTATGGGAGAGTACAAGTTGGACCTGACTCCTTCACTAACATACATCCCAGTGTCATCAAGATCCTATGGAAAACCATCATCAACATTCACATCTCTAGCATTCAAAGAACTAGAAGTACACAAGGCAACTGGCATGATAAATGCATCCACATCTTCTTCAAATGACATAGAAGAATAGGCAGTCTTGAACTGGCTTTACAAAGGAGAACTAGTGGAATCTGAGGTCAAAAATGGGGATAGGTCAAACATGTGAATATATCCCCAGAGCAGTATGGAAAGGGATATGATTTCCTCAAACAAATGGGTTACAAAGGAAGGGGACCTCTAAATGACACAGGACGAGGGATCATTGAACCCATACCCATGGAGTTCTTCCTTAACAGAGATAAAATAGGACTGGGCTTTAATACTCAATCCAACAAACCTACTTCAAAAGAGATTCCACCTTCTAAAATAGGGAGTGATAAAATATATGAGATAATATTGGAACCATGGCCTTATGAGAGATTACTGCATATTGGTACAGAGAATTTTGAATATCAAGGAGAACGCTATGTACCTAGCTTTGAGGTACCATAGGATCTTCACACTCCTTTGCTAGCACAACCTCCCATTCAAGAGGTAGGAGACACCATAGCGACAATCACTCAAGAGGAACCCCGGCCACAGAATTTATATCCTAACTGGGGGCAACTAGTCACAATTTCACATGTCCTAGATCTACCTCACTTTGATCTACGAGCAGATAATTGAGTCCATCAAATAAACATTACTGAATATTTAAATAGATCTGATGATGATGTCATAGACTCTCATGACTATGAATGGGATTAGCTATCTATTTCCTCTAAGGATATTGGAATAGACTTCCTCAACTCCTAGTAAATGACCAGACACTCCCTTCAATGATACAGATCCTCCTGAATCAGAAGAAGAGTTCCTTCCCCCGATCATTGATGGAGACACTGGTGTATATATAAGTCTATGAGAATTTCATAGGCTACAAGCAAGAAGCCTCCTTTCACAAAGGGATGATGATGAAATATCTACTAACGAATCCCTAGAGTTTGATCCATATATAACTGAAAATGACCCTTTTAACAATGATCTTACTCTTATTGATCTAAATATTGAAGAAATTAACCTAACAGATCATGTCATGTCAATTAATGGTCTTGATGCTAACATGATGTTGTCCTTCCCAGAATCTGACTCCCTAAAATTGGTACTTCCAGACCTAATTGATTAGACTGAAACAGATCCTATTCCTATCCTCGACTTTCCCAATGACCACTCTCTAGCTTGTTATCTTAATGCTTTTGGATCTTTCCCTTCTTCCACCAATGCAAGGAGCAAGAACATGTCATGGGAGGATATCAAGTTTCTTAGTCACAAACTGAAAAATACAAAGAAAAAGCAGACTGATGGTGAAAACCACTCTGTGGCAGTATTAGATCCCAAAATAGTAAAGAAAAAAGACATATCCAATGGTGAAAACCTCTTCAAGGCACCAAAGGATGAGACTCTTGATATCCTCCCTGAACACTTTCAGGAAAGATCTTCGGTATTGATTGAACCAACACAACTAGTAAACTTGGGCACTGTTGAAAATCCTCAAATGGTTCATCTAGCACAATCTTTATCAGAAAAAGAGAAGGTATAGTTCATAGAGTTCCTGAAGGAGAAGAAGATGAACTTCACATGGTCCTACACAAATATGCTAGGTCTAGATCCCAATCTCATTATGCACCACTTATCTATAGCTCCCGGGATCAAGCCCATGAAACAAAAACTTAGAAAAATGCATCCTCATGTTGCATTATTGGTGAAAGAAAAATTAGAAAAGTTGTTGAAAGCTGGATTTATTTGAGTCATTGCCTATGCAGCATGGATCTCTAATGTGGTCCCCATTTCTAAATTTGATAAATCTATTAGGATCTGCACAGACTTCAGAGACCTCAACAAAGTATGTCCGAAGGATGACTTCCCTCTACCAAATATTGACATGATGATAGACCTTACAACTGGCTTTCAAATGTATTCATTAATGGATGGATTCTCAGGCTATAATCAAATCAAGATCGCTCCTGAGGATCAAGAGAAAATTGCATTCACATGCACATGGGGCACATTTTGCTAGAACATCATGCCATTTGGGCTAAAAAATGTCGGTGCAACATATCAAAGAGCTATGACAACAATATTCCATGACATGATGCACAAGAACATGGAGGACTATGTCGATGACACATTGGCTAAATCCAAAGAAAGAGGTACTCACATTGCTAACCTAAGAAAGATATTTGATCAAATGGAACAGTTCCAACTCAGGCTCAACCCAAAGAAATGTGCCTTTGGGGTCCAATTAGGCAAGCTCCTAGGATTCGTAGTATCAGCAAAGGGAATCGAGGTAGATCCTACAAAGGTAAAAACTATTCTAGAGATGACTCCTCCACGTAATATCAGTCAAATGAGGACACTACAAGGGAGACTCTAGTATATCACGAGATTCATGTCCCAACTTGCAGATAAGGCACAACCCTTTACTAAGCTACTACATAAAGGGGTTGCATTCAAATGGGATGAACACTGTGAAGCAAACTTTAGAGAATTAAAGGGGTACCTGGCTGCTCCACCTATTCTTATGGTTCCTATTCATGGAAAACCCTTACTCCTATATATTTTAGCAACACCAACATCCCTAGGAGTATTACTAGTGCAAGAAGATGAAACAAAGAAAGAATGAGCTATCTACTACATTAGTAGAACCCTAGTCACTTATGAGCTCAATTATAACATTATTGAAAAAGAATGCTTAGCAGTCGTCTTCACATCATAGAAATTGAGACACTATGTGCTCTCTCATACATTGAAGCTCATTGCTAAGATCGATCCTCTAAAGTATCTTTTGAGCAGAATGGCATTAACAGGACATTTGGCAAAGTGGGTCCTTATTCTAAGTGAGTTTGACATTGAGTATGTCAAACAGAGAGCTATCAAAGGACAGGTACTTACAGATCAATTGGTTGACTCACCACTCTAGGATGATGAACCATTACTAATTGAGTTCCCTGATGAACAATCATGCATCTAATTGAACATCCATGGAAGATGTACTTTGACAGTTCATTCACTCAACAAGGATCTAGAGCAGGGGTTCTCTTCATAACCCCACAAGGATACAAGATTCCCAAATCTTACAAATTAATGTTTCCATGCACCAACAATATCTCAGAATATGAAGCATTGGTCAATGGCCTCAAACTAGCCATGGAATGGAAGATCATTGAGTTACACATATATGGTGACTCCTAACTAATTATCAATCAAGTCAATGGGGAGTATCAAACAAAAGATGAAAAGTTGATGCCCTAAAAACAACTAGTTGATGATCTGAACAAATACTTTGTCTTTGTCACCTTCCAGCAAATACCAAGATCAGAGAACAAAGCTGCAGATGCTATGGCTACTTTGGCATCCATATTACAACTGGAGGAGCATCAATTCCACTATGACTTCTTGGTGGAAGAAATATCCTATCCTGCCTTTGCTAACCCTGAATACCAGGTAATATGTGCCTTGAATACCCCAGATCAATCTCGGTATGCCAGTATCATTACGTACCTTTCTGACCAAACCATTCTTGCTAATCTATCTAGAAATGAAAAAAGATCCCCAATGAGGACAGCATCATGTTACGTCCTCATAACTAACAACCTATAACAATGTAGTCTTAATGGTACACTTCTTCAATGTTTAGAACTCGAAGAGTCTGATCTAGCATTAAAGGATGTCCACGGAGGTGTATGTGGATCACACTTGAATGAATTTTCATTAGCTAAGAAACTACTCACAGTAGGCTATTATTGGCCTACCATGGAGAAAGATGCTATTCAATTTTCAAAAGCATGTCTTAAATGCCAGACACATGGAAACCTTATTCATGCTCCTACCAGAGAACTTATACCTTTCATAACACATTGGCCATTTCAGCAATGGGCCTTTGACTTGGTTGGACAAATATATCCCAACTCTTTGAATGGACACAAGTTTATCATTATGGCCACTGAGTATTTCATGAAGTGAGTCGAAGCAGTGCCACTAATCAAATCCATTGGAAAATAGGTGGCTATGTTCATTCTGAACTACATTATTTGTAGATATGGGATACCCTCTTCAATTGTGATAGACAATGGGGGAAATTTAAAAATCAAGACATTGATGACCTTTGTGAACAGTTCCATATCACTCAACATTGCTCCTTGGTCTATTATCCTTAAGGTAATGGACAGGCCGAGGCATCAAACAAAAATATTCTCAAAATTCTACACAGAACTGTAAGCAAGTCTGGTAGAGACTGGCATCTACAACTAAATCTGGCACTATGGGCCTACAGAACAAGCATCCAAACACCAATTGGAGCCACACCATTTGCTCTAGTCTATAGCACTGAAGCATTATTACCTAGTGAGGTTGAACTCCCATCTTTGCAGATATCTTTACAAGGACTGGTTACTTATTAGCAATACCGCATTGATTGAGTAAATTCTCTGGACCTACTAGATGAGCACAGGAAACAAGCGTTCGATCACCTCAAAGTGTATTAAGCACGTATGTCCAAAGGTTACAACAAAAAGGTCAAACCACACAAGTTTGAAGTGGGGGACCTTTTCCTCAAGGAGAATCCTAAGAACCAGCCTAATAGGGAGTAGAAAGGAAAGTTTGAACCTAACTAGCTGGGACCTTATGTTATCACTGCTACTTTCAGGATTGGAGCTTATCAATTAGCTACACCTGAGGGAGATGTTCTTCCAGATCCTATCAACACTCTACATTTGAAGCATTTCTATGCTTAATGTTTGGCTAGCAGAGCCTGTACAACAAATAGTTCTTGCAAAATACCAAAAACATTCAGAAAATTGATCCTAAAGAAATCCAAAAATAGTGGAAAAAGTCCTACAAAAAGGGTATCCTTGGTGAAAACCTGGTAAACAGGTGCCTTGATACTACAAAAATATTCAAAAAAGAAAAAATAGCAAAAAAAATTTGAAAAAGAGAAAAGTGCCTTGATGAGCACCGGGTAAAATAGGCATCTGGGTAGCAAAAAGAAAGAAAAAGATCTTGCCAAGTGGTGAAAACCTGGCAATCAGGCATCACTTGTGTTCTGTGCTCTATCTATCAATGCACCACTGATACTAGGCCTTCATAATTTTGTCTGTGCTCATATGATGACTTCATTTTCCTACATGACTATCTTGTCCTCGCTTGGGATTTGTCTATCTTTACGTCGTAGGGATAAGTCATTCTGCACTGGGGGCATCTTTGCTAGCATAGTCAGTTGTGGTTGCTAGCTTTCTCTAGGATGGTTTTTCTCACAAATACAATCTTTCTTGACACATGATAAAAAATGTCACTTTTCAAAACAAGGGTGTCTTTTCAAACATGGGACATGACATTTACATTCATAGCATTCCTACAAAGCCATATGGGATCGCAGACATGAATGGATTATCCTACCAACACACAGACATGGACTACCATATTGCTTATATTCTAAATTTTTGATTGATGAATCTTTACTGTGGTTGACATATGGATGAACAAAGTACTAATTAACACACAATTTGCTAATGGTTTGATTATGATTCTTTTATGTCCTGATAATGTTTTCAACCGGGGGCATCTAAGTAATTATAAATTTTATTTGATTGATTCACAATTAATGATTTGTTATGTCTTCTTAGTTACTCAATGACGTCTGTGCAAAGACAAAGAGTCGCAAGGATAGGGGGCATAATGTTCTCTTGATTTTCTGTGTATGGTGATTGTTTCATATGATCCTATAAATTTCACCTAACTTGGATGTTTATGGTAAGAGTTGCCACTATAGGTGGATAGCCGCATATATCTCGATCTTTGTTATGTGTAAACTATGGTGAGTTTTAAACAATTTCCTTGTATATTTTCTGATCCAGATTCTCACTAAGGTATATGAATCATAATGTACCCAAGGATATGAATTTTCAAGGTTGTTGCGGGTCCAATATCTTGCCTTACTCAGAATCTAGTATATTAAAAGGAAGGTGACTATTTTGTTATCCTGGCTTCTATGCCTTGATGCCTAAGTCTATTTCTGACATTTCAATAAAAATAGTATTCATACTTTCATAATATCAGTGGGTATTAGTGATGGTTATACTATCAGACGGTATCCAGTTCAAAAAGTGCCCAATGATGATAAAAATGTTGTAATATTTGCTAAATCTGTGACAAGTCCTAAGAGTCTGCATATAGCCGCATTTAGAGTTTGCATGATGCATTTACCAACAGAATGAATGACATAAGGAATTTTTTTAAGCTCAAAAATGGCTTCTATCTTCTTCTAAAAACATCGAGTTGATTACACCATCTATATTACTAATATCAAATATCATTGCACAACCATAGCATACATTTTGCATTCATTGAAAAGAAGAACTTGAAAAATACAAAAAATAAAGCATCCATGTATTGCATTTTTACTTTTTCATCCTAAAAGTGCATCCATACATCTATTTGGTATAACTGAAAAATCAAAAAACATACATTTGCATCTTTCACATAGGTATCATTTGTAACATATTTATATCAGTAATGGCTCATCACATTTAAAATTATGTTATCATCTGCAAAATTAACTCATCACGAGACCCAGATATCATCACATGTGCAAAAAGTTACATTTATGAAGGCAAAGAGAACTCATAAAACATGTCAGAATCTAGAAACTACATCAGATACATATCATCATAACATGGTATAAATCAAAGCATAAAGAGTATCAAAGCATAAAGAGTATCAGTGAGCATAAAGAGTATTAGTGAGCATAAAGTGTATCAATGAGCATAAGGAGTATTAGTACGCCAAAAATGAATCAGATATCTATATGAATGTAATGTACAAAAGAGGGGATCTCAATAGGATCCAAATATACATGTATGATCTCAAAATGTACCTAACAAAATGCTACAAAAATATCAGCTTTGTCCCGCCCCCTCTCCCTGGTCAGGAGGAGGAGGTGGTGGTGGTGCAAAAGTCGCTAATGGAGGTGGCATGGCCCCCTCTGACTATTGGGCCACTTGAGAAAATGTGGGAGCTCTCTATCCCTTTGGTACTACTGCATGATACAGGGCATAATAATATGTGGCCCTCTTCCCCTGATGGACTGTTGTGCGAGTCTGTGCGTCCCTCTTTGCCCTTAGTCTCTCCATCTTCCTGTCTTGATCTAAAAGAAAGGAGTTTGATATAGCCAACCTCGACTCTACTGTTGTGGCTCTAGCCTCCAAGGCTGTAATCTGAGCTCGGAGCTACTCCCTCTCCTGCTCACATCTCAACAAAGGATCTCCATCTCAGCCTGCATCCTGATCTTGTGGCCTCTCAGGTGGTCCCTGCTATCACTGTCTCTGCTGGTCCCTTGGTAGGAGTGGACTAGGATCTCTCTGTGGGGCCATAAATCTAAACCTCTACTATCTACCCTACTCACTACCATTGGCAACACCTGTATCTATGACCTCTCCGCCACAACCCTTATCATCTCCATCATGCCCATCATCTAGAGGAGGAAGCCTGTCATCCCTACCACCATCTCTTCCACCATTGTGGCCCCCATGTCTCCCTAGAGCCATGTCTCTCTGCGCACCTCATCTACCCCTGACAGGTTGGTCATCAAGATCATAATCAAGTGGCTCCTCTATGCGAGGAATGATCTCCTCTGGTATAGTAAATCACAGAAATAGATACTGGAGCATCTCCGCAACATATCCATCTGAAACCCCTACATCCTCAACATCTAGATGAAGGTCCCAGTCTATAGCAACCAAGTCCCTAATCTCCTGATGTGCAGTCTCATAAGTCAACTATGCACCCCATAGAGGTGCCTCATCCCTGGTATGGGCATAAACTACAACATCCTCTGTACGACCCTGTCGCTGACCATACTACCTCAAAACTCTGGTAATCAAGAAGTGCTCTATAATGTACCTCATTTGGCCTATCAGATATCTGCTCTGACACAAAAATGGTACCTACCAAGCATCAGATGTCCATACCTTGTAGTCTAGATAAGGTCGCTAGATGACCTTGGTCATATCATCAAAAAGACGGTGCCAATACTCAACCTTGCCCAGATGGGGCTACTGTAAAAGGCTAGCATACATGTATACATAAGGCTGCTCAGGCACCCTCTACCTATCTACTATCGATCGAGTGACAGGGATGTACTCCCAGGCCCAAATATGAAGAATGAGTATACCAACAAATTATTGGTAAACAGATTGTTCTTCTTCTTTTACTCCTTTTATTTGCCCAATTTTATAATGAAGAACAACTTTACACAACATTTGGGAAACCGTTTCTGAGAATATCTAGTTTCCCTCTGAATTGAGGTACAGCTCCCTATATAAATGATATTCAATGAATTATGTTCAATTCTAATACCTACTGCAAGTATGTTCTTAACCAGAGAACAGTAGAGGAAACCAAGTTCCACCCAGGCAAGTGGAATCTCAGGCAAGGTCAAAATGCAAGGGTGTTATGTTTATGGTCTTCACAATCTTATGACTCCCACAACATAATAGTATGAAAATGCAGATTATGAAAATATGATTATGCATATGAAGTATGAAATGCAAATGAAGTATGGTGA
>MU226572.1:1299035-1317259 GCA_018584345.1 Thuja plicata | reverse complement strand
AGATGGACAGTAAAATAATGGCCCTAGACTTGATTGTCTCTGCAATCAGTTTCACACCAAAATTTGCCGACCTTTACATTGATTTCCTTCACAGTATTTATAGAGTTTACATACAATGCTTACTGGAAATGATTCAACTTCTAGAATACAAAAAGACAGGGCATAAAGAGAGAACATCTCGATCATAGAATTTGAAAAGCCAATCGCTGACATGGGAATAAGAAAAGACATCATCACTATGACACTTCAATTTGAATCTTTCATCTTCTCTTTAATGACATCTGTCGAGTCAAATCCATTGGGCTTCGGGGTCAAATAACTGTTTATGTTTTTCACATGTTTGATGCTATTTGGTTTTGATTTCAACCTCAAATGGTATCGAGAATCCTCATCTTTATCTTGAACTCGGGCCTTTAATGAAATTGGCAGAAAGTCCCAAACTGAATGCTTTCAGCGGAAAATACCAAAAGAGCTTCTCCTTTTTGGAGAATCAGAAAAGAGCTTCTCCTTTTCGGAGAATTAGAAAAGAGCTTCTCCTTTTTGAAGAATTGGAAAAGAGCTTCTCCTTTTCAGAGAATTATAAAAGAGCTTCTCCTTTTCGGAGAATTGAAAAAGAGATTCTCCTTTTTAATAAATTGGGCCCACCTTATAATACTTAAGTTTGCAGAAAATCACTTTCTGAGGTAGAATTCCACACAAGGTAAAGTTCTGCCCTTTGCGGAAAATCACTTTCTGAGGTAGAATTCTGCACAAGGTAAAGTTCTTTCCTTTGCGGAAAATCACTTTCTGAGGTAGAATTTCGCACAAGGTAAAGTTCTGCCCTTTGCGAAAAATCACTTTCTGAGGTAGAATTCTGCTTAAGGTAAAGTTTTGCCCTTTGCGGAAAATCACTTTCTGAGGTAGAATTCCACACAAGGTAAAGTTCTGCCCTTTGTGGAAAATCACTTTCTAAGGTAGAATTCTGCCACGGAGAAGATGATTTCTGAAATCCCGCCGAGCTCGTTCTCGCTCATTTCTTAACCAAATTGCTCATCGTTTGTTGTATTAGGATCATTGAGACCTGTAGAATTTATCCATACCAGCCTTCGACCTCTGCCTGAGAAAGAACATTGATTGGAGCACATTATCCTTGCCAGGTTGGGATCTATAACCTACCCAAAATGAAAAGACTTTTAGATAACCCATCCGGCTTAAAGAAGGAAAGGCAGTGGCAGGGAAACCCGGCAAGAACTTCCCGCCTAAGGAAGACCTAGACCTAGACTCAAACAAGACTAGACCTGACTAAATGACTTCAAAATCCTCCACTTTGACAGCATGGGAATAGGATGAAAAGTGGGGCAACACAGTCATGCTGCGGGTATGGTGATATACAATCTCATGGAGCTTTCTGTGCATATGTGCTAATATGCAGCTCCCCCAAGAAAAACATTGATGGTGGGTGATCATCTACTCCACCATGCTCACTTAGCCCATTAGGAATCCATGTTGACCTCTATCTAGCATGAGGATGCTGCCTACCAATCCAGCTAAGTACATAGCTAATCGATCATATTGATCGACCATGTAATCCCATGACAAGTATCTCTTGTCTATAGTGTCATCTTGAAAGAATCTTCATGTAGTCCCGATCGCTACGCTTGCTCTAGACTCAAAGAATACCTCATGTCCAACCATCGGTACGTGGAGTATCCTCTAGACATCCTCCAGTATCACATTAATCTCTCCAGTGGGTAAGTGAAAGGTGTTGTGGTCAGGATTCCATCTCTCAGCAAGAGCAGTCAAAAACCCATGGTTCACCCCGATCTCGAGTAAACCCATCAAGGAAAACAATCCACATCGGATCACAGTGGTCTTCTCATCATCTGACAATCGGCCAGACAATGTAAGAACCCATGCAGGATAAGTGCCGTGAAATGCAACTACCTCAAACTTGGCCTGATTTGGACATAACAATCACACATCAGAATCCTATCTACAAAAAGGGGCAGACTCCTACTCTGCTAAAGTTATTAAAAGTTTGCAGGAAGCAAATTGATCAAAACCTTAAAAAACCTAAGTCTTCTACCAGATGTGATCCTGGATATATAGGATGTGGTTGCGTATATGGGATGTGATCCTAAACGCGAGTTGCGATCCTAAGAAAATAGGATACGATCCCCTGATGCATTTCCTAATAAAACAAGACTAAACCTAAGGTATTGGATGTGATCTGGGAAAACCTAGATGCGATGTAAAATCTAGGAAAAACCAGATATGATCCAGGAAAAGCTAGATGCGAGTCAGGATTAACAGGATGCGATCTAGAATCCCGGATGTGATCCTAACTTCAACTGGCTCTAAAATTCATAAAAATGCATGAAATTCAAAAATTCAAAATTCACAGGGTAGTTTATCAAGCACTTACCGGCGGTGGGTAGTCGGTTGGTCGCTGATGTCAGCAGATCATCTCGAAATGGTGCTTCCTCACAGGGACTACCATCTTTGCTGTAGAGCTCTCTGAATTTCTATGGAGGAAAGTGAAAATGAATAGTGAAATGGTAATTTTGGATACTTATATGGGTCTTTTGAGACATTTAGGGTTTCTAAAACTCCTCCCAAACAACTCCAAGTTCATTTCTATTCTCTTTTTACTCAATCAGGAACCAAATCAAAGGTATCCACGCTGTTTTCAGTAGCACCGTGTAAATTTTGCGACAGTTTTGAAACTTATGGGTTTGCTTCATTTATTCCCCACATTGGTGAATACTGCACATTTTACCATACATCTCAGTCTCAACATCATTTTATCAGCCTTATCACTCATATTTTCACATAATTAACTTGATAATCATGTGTTTATTTTTAAACACACAGTCTTCTACTCCACTCTTTCTTTCCCTATCGCTTCCTGCAAGTGTTATGTTCTTTTCAAATGAGCGATTTATTTCTTTTCCTTCGATTTTTTTCCCGAGGGGGCATGATCACACTATCATCAATTAAATTTTTTGCTCAAAACTGCATTAAAAATGACTTCGTTATCAAACTAAGGGGCATAACAATTTCCTTGACTAAAGTCAGAACTGTTGGATAGAAAGCTTTGGTTCTCATGAGCTGATATCTTATGTTTCCTCTCTTTTTTTAAAGATTTTTATCAAGCTTCATACTGGCTTTTTGAATGACAACCAAGTTCAGAATCAGTATTATCAATTTTTGGACGACAACCAAGTTCAGAATTGGTATCTTTAAAATCTTTTATTGATCTTTGGATGAAAACCAAGTTCAAAATCAATTCTATCAGTTTGGTTTGATCAAGTGCGAGACTGATCTCATCAATATTTTGTTCGACAACCAAGAACGGGATTCTCAATCTTTCTGAAGTCTAAATTGAAAACTTTCTTTGAATCAATGCGCTTCTCACACATCAATTCAAAGAGGGGCAAATGTAACCACCTAAATTTGATCTGTTCCAACTATGGACCCTATTTTCCCTTAGTGTGATCATACCCTCGATTATATCCAAACGACCCTATTACTGCTTGGCATAAGTCTTCTAATCAATTTAATGTCCTAAGTGATTTTTATCACTGAATTATATTAACTATTATAGCCATATGATTTAAATCAATTCAGACCAATTAAATCAAACATGGCTATAGTATTTAATTATAAGGGAATTAAATAAATCCCTAAATCAATTATCCACTTGCATTTTAAACCCATTCCCCTAGCCTATTAATTTAATTAAAATGGCTATAGTCGTAATTAATTATCAAAAGAAATAAAAAGCTTAAATAATTAATTCCTATATTTTTAAATGAATTAAATAAGTTTATTTCATTTATTTATATTCCCCTAAACCCCAACCTCACCTATCTCAACTACTTCTACCCTGGGTTCTAACCCTTCTAAACCCATTCACCCTTGCTAATCTAATCCTAATCCTAATTCTAGTCCTAACCCACCTCCTAATGTTGTCACATTCCATTAAAGAATGCTTAGCAACTCAACCCACTTGAGAAAGTCCACTTTCTCAAGCTTGACTTCCTTAAGGTCCACTTTCTCAAGCCATCCTCTTACACCCTCCCTTGCTTCTTTAAGGCTTTCATTAATGCCTTATTAATGAAGATGCCTTAAGCCTATGTCTCTCCCATGCCTAATTAATTCCTTGGGCATTAATGGCTCTTACACCTCCATTAATGAGCCCCTTCACTCATTAATTCATCTTGTCCCCCCTCTCTCTCTCTCAATCTTCTATAAATAGAAGCCATTTTTTAGAGTAAAGGAGCCTTCACCTTAGATCAAAAATACATTGTTATGTTGTTGGATTAATTCTAGACTAGTATTTCACTTATTATTCCATGATTTTTCATTGTTATTATTCACATGTTTAGAGCTAGAATACTTGTTTTACATCTTTTTAGCTTGTTTTAATCTAAAGATCCTTCATGCTAGGTTGTATTTGTCACTAATTGTAGCATATTATGAGGGCTAATATGTTACTAATCACACTCCTCCTAGTTAGCAGGCAATAGGTCGATATTAGGTAGTTTTACATGCTTGTCTAGACATTTTGAACTAATGCAATGACTTATTGAGTGTTTGTGTCTTTCTCAACAGGTTCCCAAATACACACACACACACAGTGCACCCATAACCCCTCAGCAGAATGGGATTGTAGAAAGAAGGAACATGATCATACTTGATACAACATGCACTATGATGTTTGAAGGAAAAGTTACACACACCTATTGGAGAGATGCAATAAATACAACAGTCTATACTATCAACATAGAACAGCCTGAAGGATTTAATCTATCAGATAAACCAGACATGGTATGTAGATTGAAGAAAGCACTCTATGGACTTAAACAAGCCCCAAGAGCTTGGTATGAGAGACTATATGGTTATCTTACCAAGATTGGATTCAAGAAAGGAGAAGCATATTGTAGCTTATACATAAGAGAGACACCTGATGGATTATTAATTGTTGCCATATTTTTTAATTACATTATCTTTGGAGGTAATGACAAGCTTAGTGCAGAATTTGCAAAAGAAATGCAGAATGAATTTGAAATGAGCATGATTGGTCCTATAAAATATTTTTTGGGATTGAATGTAAAACAAACAGATAAAGGAATATTCATAAATCAGTCAAAATATGTGAAGGAAATATTGAAGACTTTCAAGATGGAAGACTGTAAGCTAGTATGCACTCCTATGATAATGGGAAGCAAGCTTTTTAAAGAGGATGATTCCACAGGAATTGACAAGACATTGTACAAGTCTATGATTGGAAAACTTATATATCTTACTCAATCTAGACTAGACATATCTAATGCAGTTGGAATTGTTGGTAGATTTGTAGTTGAACCTAAGAAGAATCACCTAATGGAAATAAAGAGAATATTCAGATATCTAAAGGGAACTATAGACTATGGTTTATGGTATCCTAAATCAGAGAATGTACAACTTCATGTGTATACAGATGCATATTGGGTAGGTTGTATTGATGACAGGAAGAATACTTCTGGAGGAGCAGTATTTCTTGGAGATAGGTTGGTTTCTTGGGTAAGCAAGAAGCAGAATTATATCTCTTAGTCAACAGTAGAAGTTGAATATGTTGCAGTAGCATTGAATTATTCAACAATGGTTTGGATCAAGCAGATGGTTAAATATTTTGGTATTCAAGTTGATTATCCTATTGTTATTCACTGTGATAACACCAGTACTATCAACATGTCCAAGAACCCTAGGATGCACACAAAGACAAAACACATTGAGATCAACTACCATTTTCTTAGAGAAAAAGTTGCAGATAATGAAGTAAAATTGGACTATGTGAGCACTAAAGAACAGTTGGCAGATATTTTCACAAAGCTATTATCAAAAGATACTTTTGAGTATCTCAGGGAGAAGTTAGGAGTAATTCCATTTCCTGAGTCTGATTTGATAAAGCAGCAAGTACATCAGTCCATGGTGACTGATGAATGGTTGAATACTCTATTTCTGGAGTAATACTTGTGCCTAATTGTTCATGGTGCCCTTTTCCATTGATGTCAAAGGGGGAGTATGTAGTAAGGGGGAGCATATACTCCGGGGGAGTATATAATCATGTAACTTAAAAACATAGACAGAGGAGCTGCAGCAGTGTAGAGGAATATTTGATGAGGATATTGAGAAGATTGTAAAAAAGAAAGAGGACACCATGTGCTGAAGATGTTTTTAATATCATATGTTGCCATCAATGTCAAAGGGGGAGATTGTTGGAGATTTACTTCTGGAAGCTAGTTGATTGTATATTTGTCATTGATGACAATATATAATATATAGTAGTGTTCTGTATGTAATTATCTGAATGATGCTATTAAACCTTGCATGGTTATATTCATGTTTTAGACATGCTTTGGATACCTTGTTCATACACGCAGACTCAGATATGGAGTTTCAGTTGTGTTGTGTAATTTTGTTAGTGGCAGTTACAGTTTTTGGAGTTTATCTGTACAGAGCCGACGTATTGCATTGGTTCTTGAGTTGTGCTTATCTTCAGGATATGCATGTTTATATTCAGGTTTAATTATGAGTTGAAGATAGTTATCTAAAGGCACCAAATGTGTTTCAACAAGATTGCAATGTTAGAGTTAATTTGGTGAGGCCGACTTTGTGAAGCGTCACATCTATTCAGTTTATATTGCACTATTGTAATTATGCTTATGTGATTAGTTTAGCTGACAAGCATGTTATGAAGAGTTTCCTAACAGGTCCCATGATCTTATACTTTGAGGAAGATACTTATAGTAGTTCATTTGTAAATGCTAAGTGTGAATGATAAGAAAAGAGACAGAAAAAGTATAGAGTAGAATATTAGTTAAGTTTCATTCATCAAGGCTCTACGTGAAGAAGAAGTGAAATATTACAATACATTGGAACTAATCAAGATAGTAGGTCTACTCTATAGTTCATCATCAGATATAGTGCATATTTTTTCTATAGAAGGTTGTAGCCTTCACCATTGAAGCAGTGAGCTTTTGGACGGTGAGTCCTCACCCTTAACAGGGTTATTTGTAAAATACTCCTAACAGGGTTAGATCCTTAACCAAGTCACTATACTTATTGCATTGTAAAGAACAACTCCAAATAGGGTTGAAAGATCTTCTAACAGGGATTATTATAAACAAGTATAGTTCATTTTGGGTGTTAATTCCCACCGGGGTTTTTACCATTTGGTTTCCCTGTAATCAAATTGTGGTGTTGTTTATTGTGTTATATGAATGTGCATTTACTTTATTTTATTCTAGAGTTAATAAGAGAAAAGAATTAAATTAGCTGATAACTTATTCACCCCCCCTCTTAGTTATCCTTTGGGACTATTCTAACAGAAACCAATCTTGATAAGATATGAGTGTAGTCTCTCATACCATGCCCTTGACGCTTTTTTTAATCCATATAAATATTTTTTCAACTTGAACACCATCTTATTTCCTTTAGATGAAGAAAAACCTTCATATTGTTCAATGTATACTTCTTCCAGAACACCATTTAGAAATTTTGACTTGACATCCATTTGATATACTTTGAACCTTTTGTAACCAACATATGCAAGTAGAATCCTCACACCTTCAAGTCTCTCCATAGGTGAAAATGTTTCACCATAGTCCAATCCTTCCTCTTGTGCATAACCTTTACACACAAGTCTTACCTTGTTTCTCACAACTTCACATGACTCGTTACTTGGTTCCAATCACATTCTTATCCACTGGTCTAGAAATTAATGTCCATGTTTTGTTCTTCTCAATTTTCTCCAACTCTTCTTCCATAGCCTTCATCTAGTCATCATCCTTTAATGCTTCTTTTATAGTTTTAGGTTTAAGTTATGAAATCAAACATGTACTCTCTTGCCTTTCTTCTAGTTAGAATGCTTTCATTCTTATCACCAATAATTTGATCAGCAGAGTGATTTAATTTCACATAACTTGGTAACAGTGGTTCAAATCTAGGATCCTCTTCTACCACTTGTACTAGTTTCTCCTCATTGACTTGTCTATCCTAATTTTCAACATCTTTCTCCACCGGTTGTATGTATATAAACCCTTGATAGTCTTCAGGTTCCTTCTTTCTAGATTCATCATTCTGCTCAGAGAATTCATCAACTCTTACATTTTCACTTTCTACTATCTTGTTGGTTCTCTTTTTTCAGACACTTGTAGGCATTTCTTTTTGTAGAATATCCTAATAATATCCCTTCATCACTCTTAGGATCAAACTTTCTTGTATTTTCATCTCTCTTGATGTAACATATGTTCCCAAATACTTTAAAATAACTCCCATTCAGTGAGTGACCATGCCATAGTTCATAAGGAGTCTTGATTGTTCCTTTCTTTACCTGTACCCGATTCAATGTATACAGAACAATGCTCACAACTTCCCTCCAAAATATTTGTGCCACACCCTTTTGAAGCACCAATGTCCTTTCATAATCAATTATTGATATGTTTCTTCTCTCTATAATACCATTCTTTAGAGGGATTCTAGGAGCTGACATTTTCTATTTTGATTCCTTGTTCCTCACAATATGTAACAAACTCATGTGAAGTGAACTCACCTCCTGTATCCGATCTCAAACACTTTAGGTTCTTACTGGTCTCCTTTTCCACTAAAGATTTGTATATTTTGAACATATGAAAAGCTTATGACTTATCCTTTAGAAACATAGACCACATCGTTCTATAAAAATCATCAACAAATAGCATGAATTATTTGTCACCATAGTAACTTTGAGTTCTCATAGGACCACACAAATAAATATGCACCAGATTCAAAACACTTTTAGAAGAATATAACTTATTGATAAAACTAGAGCTAGTTAACTTCCACAATTGACATTCCTTACACATCACATTGTCTTGTTTAACTAGATATGGTAATCCTCTTACAAATTTATTCTTACTTAATTTAATCAATCTATCAAAATTAACATGACAAAATATTTTGTGTCATAGCCAACTATCTTCAATCTTACCAATCAGACAACTTTTAATAGTAGTGTTCAAATGGAATAAGTTACCTTTGGTCTGTTCACTGGTAGCAACCAGATCTCTTGATTTACCATGAATCCAACACACACCTCCATTGAACTCCAACAAATAACCTTTGTTGTTCAACTGTGCAACACTCAAAAAATTATACTTCATACCTTCAACCCAATAAACATCATCATAGTTTGTCTTATCATTTAATGCAATTGACCCTTTTCCTTTTACTAAATAAGGAGTATCATTACCAAATCTTACCGATCCTCCATCAGATTCCACATGTGCAGCTTGTGCATTGTCATTTGGTCTTCTAATTTTCCTTCGTTGATGTTGGGGACACTCATAATATCTATTTCCTTCTTCTCCACAATGGAAATACATCTCACAAAAACCTCCTCTTCCTATTCCTTCCCCTCTTCCTCTTCCTCTCTAATCTCTATTATTTTGATTGTGAGGGTTTTAGAAATTATTTCACCTCTAATTCTCACTACTACTATAATTTCTATTTTTCCTTTGATCTTTATTTTGACTTCCATAAGATCGTCCACTAGGCTTTCCACCACGATCTCTTCCATTTTTATTTCTCTTGAACTTCTTGTTCAGTTTTTATTCTACCTTCAAAGAAAACTGATATGCATCTTCATTGGTAGACATTCTTACCATTATCAACTCTTCTTGAATACTTGGCCTCAACCCATTTAATTAATGGGCAACCTTCTCCTTTTGGCTTTAGAATGACATGTTTTGATAAGGACTTGATATAACTCTTCTGTATATTCCTAGACATATTTTCCTACCTTCAACCCTTGCATTGTTTTCAACAAATCAAGCTCATAGTCAACATGAATAAACTATCTCTTCAATTTTTATACCATTTGATCCCATCTTGTTATCATCTCCTTTCATTTTCTATTCCTTTACAACTGAACTTCTTTCCACCAAATTTTTGCATTACCTTTCAGCTTGTCCTTTTTGAATCTAACCCTCTCAAGATCTTCTATTTCCTCATACTCAAAGTACACTTCCATATAATTGATGCAATTGATCAACTCTTCTGGATTAATATTTCCATAAAATGTACAAACTTCAATATTTTCTCTCTTTCTAATCTTGGAAATGGCCCCCAAAAACCTATCTTCCTTAGGATCCCTAACTGTTTCTTTCTCTTCTTCAAACTATCCTTCTTTTTTAAAATTCATCCTTACTTTCATCTCTTGCCCTTATATTAGCTCCTCTCCTCAACTCCTCTTGTAGTTCTTGCACTTGCCTCTAGAGGGATCTAAAACCCTCTTCTATCACACCTCCAACTCTTCCACCATGATTCCTTCATGGAGGCATTTACAGTACTTATATCTTAGATCCACAAAGACAATCCTAGTGCAAAGTTCCTCGCATTCAACGATCTATCTATATAGTTAGGAACTTCTACTTTGATACCTCTTATTCAATTAAACACACAAACAACAAAAAGGAAATAAAAAGATACTTGCAAGAATAGAATAATGACAAGAACAAAAAACACTTTCTTTATATTATTTTCAATGAAATGACATTACAATATTCACAAAAGTAACATGCTATAGCTGTTAGAATGAATTTATAATAACTAAGAGGGGGGGGGTGAATCAATTATCCTCAAGCCTAGATGTACCAATTGAAACTTTATAGCACTTTAAATAGCTTAGATATGCTCGACAGCAATAGCATAAGTCAACAACATAAATATGTAGTTTACTGTTCAAATGTAATCAGATTGCAGAAACTTAACAATAAAACACAACATAAACATTCACACAAGTTGACACCAATATTTAATGTGGAAACACAATTTGGGAAAAACCACCAATAACATGCTATCAAGTTTTCACTCTTTTGAAGTGAGCTCTGCTAGAAGCCAACCCTGTTAAAGGTTACAAAACACATTGCTAGATGTGACATGGTTAAAGGATTTAATCACCCTATCACAAGTGGCCTTGTCAGAGGACTTAGAACATTCCACCTGAATGTCACCTTGCTCAAAGGATTTATACAATGACTGTTACGTCAACCTGGTTAAATTATTTTGATTGATACAATGGTAAGAAAGTAATCAACAAGTGTGATCTGATACATAAAACTTACTTTGCAAATCCAGATCTAATTTAGCTCTAATGCTAATTCACTAAGTGGCCTCCATTCTCATTTCAATCTTTAGATCTTCTTGAAAATCTATCAAGCAATCACTTATGCAACTCTGTGCTTCTCTATTCAGCCTTCTCTACTAGATCATGCCAATCAGTTAATTAACTATGCAATCCTCTTTCATAAACATCATACATAACATGAAAAACCCCTTGAGGTTATCATATACATCTTCATCTAGGTCAAAATAAATCTTTACCGCTTAATCAAGATCGTAGATCTTAAGTTAGGTTAGATCCAATGGATCTTTCCATCATTACATTTAATTTACTTCTCCAAAGAAATCACAAATTAAATATTTGACCCATGAATTAATTATGGTTACCTATGCATTTAAATAGTGTGGACCAATCATGCTTATCCTTAATTAACTTTACATATCCCAATAAAATCAACTATGTCAGCCAGAGATCTCAAATCTCAGCAATTACCAAAATACTGCTGCTCGGTCAACATTATGTCCTTCCACTCATTCATCACTATTTTCACTCGGCAATATACTAGCGCTCGGTTGACACTAGAAATTAAGCTTAGCATACACTGGTACTCGGTCGACATAAACTTCACTCGACATAAACTGCTCCCAGTAAACTGTCATTGTAACTTAGTGTTACAGATAAACAACACATTACTTTGCCAATGTGCCAACTGATCAAGTACCCTTGTAATTTCTCATAACTCAACCATTTCACTTGGTCTTCTTGTTAAATATTCTTCATTAATCAATAGATGTGGTACTCAAACATATAGCAATAGTCTCACCAGTTAAGGTTTGACATCAATGACAAAACAACAATTGTTTCCATTGTAGCTTTCCAACAATCTCCCTCTTTGGCATTGATGGCAACACTAAACAATAAAAAAACATAGTTACCATACAATCTAAAAAGTCTGCCTATGTTCCTTGATACGAACAAATCTTCATTAATGTCTTTAGCTTCATACTGATTCTCATCTTGTAAAACATTTCTCCCTCTGTGTCTATAATCACACTAAAATATTTCTATCTCTGTTCATCTATAGAATCCCTCTTTTAGTAAACTCTCCCTTTATCTCTAAGTATAGTAAACTCTCCCTCTTTGACAACAATGCCAAAGACGTTGACATCTTCATCATGCATATTCTTCTGTTCTAACTCAGTATTATGTTGTTCCTGTCATCTTGCTTATGAATGATCCTCTTTTCTGTTCAAGTCTTACTTTCACAGCTTTTGGCAACTTCCTAAAGTGTGACTGCATGTGCATCAATGTGTCAAATATTATGAATATAACATTTGATGAAACAATACCATTCTGAACTAATTATCCTTAGTTAGGGGAATCACCCCTAATTTACCTCACATATACTCATGAGCATCCTTGGGTGGTTCCTTTGTAAATATGTCTTCTAACTGTTCCTTAGTATTCACATATTCCAGTCTCACTTCCTTGTTCTGAACTAGCTCCCTCAAGTAATGATACTTGATAGCTATATGCTTTGTCTTAGAGTGCATCACAGGGTTCTTAGAAATATTAATGGCACTCATGTTATCACAATATATGACAACCGGTTCTATGATCTCCTCTTTCATAACTTTCAGTAGTATATTCAACCACACAATATTAGAACAATTAACTGTTGCTGCCACATATTTAGCTTCAGTTGTAGATTGTGAGGTGCAATTATGTTTATTGCTTGTCCATGAAACCAATCTCTTTCCCAAAATAAATGCTCCACCTATAGTTCTTTTCCTTTCATCCACATTTCCAGCCCAATTAGAGTCAGTGTAAAATCTAAGCTCAAACTTATCATTCTTCTTGTAATACAGGCCATATTCTTATGTTCCTTTCAAATATATCAGAATTCTTTTTGCTGCCATCATATGAGTTTCCTTGGGATTGGCAGAAAATCTTGCAACAATTCCAATAGCCAGAGCAATATTAGGTCTGTTGTGTACAATATATTGCAACTTTCCAATCATTGACCTGTAAAGGGTTTGATTCACTTCTTTTGTATCATCATTTTTTGTTAACTTTTGTCTAGTAGCCATGGGTGTACTCACTAGTTTTGAGTCTTACATTCCAATAGTTTTTAGTATCTTCTTGACATATTTTGATTGAGTAATATACATACCATTCTTCATCTGATATATTTGTAAGCCAACAAAGAATTTGATTTCTCCAAACATAGACATCTCAAATTTAGTTTGCATCTCTTTTGAAAATGTTTGGCATAATACATCTTGTCCACCAAATATAATGTCATCAACAAAAATTTTAGGTAATAAAGTACCTTTGCTTTGCTATGTCTTCAAATACAGATTGTTGTTGTCATTGGTTCTTGCAAATCCAATATTTATCAAGTAATTGTGAAATCTCTCATACCATTCTCTTGGTGCTTGCTTCAATCCATATAGTGCCTTGTGTAGTCTACAAACGATGTTCCTCTTACTAGGGTCAACAAATCCATCAGCTTGTTCAATGTACACTTCTTCTAATATTCCATTCAGGAATGTTGACTTCACATCCATCTGATAAACTTTAAAACCTTTATAGGCTGCATATGCAAGTAAGGTTCTAACTCCTTCCAACCTTGCAACTGGGGTGAATATTTCTCCATAATCAATTCCTTCCTCTTGTGCATAACCCTTGCATACCAGTCTAGCTTTATTCCTTGTTACTTCCCCATATTCATTCAGCTTATTTATGAATACCCACTTAGTACCAATTACATTTTTTTCATTCGGCCTAGGGACAAGTGTCCAAGTCTTATTCTTCTCAATTTGTTCAATTTATTCATTCATGGCTTGTATCCAATCTTCATTTTCTAAGGCATCTTTTACTATTTTAGGCTCAAAATCGTATAAAAAGCATGTACCGTTTCTCAAATTAATTCTTGTCATAACTGCAGAATCCTTGGATCCTATGATTTGATCAAGTTTGTGGTGCCTCCTCACATACCTTGCTAGAGTAGGTTCTTTTCTTGCTTCAGATTCATTATTCTCATTCAATTTAGGTTGATTCTGTGACTCGACATCTCCATCAAATAGCTTGGCAATTACCTCCTATTGCCCAACAACCTCATTTTGTGACTCGACAGGTGCTAGTTGTTGCTCGGAAACCTCATTCTTAGGTTCAGGTAATACATTATAATCTTCCTCATCCAGATAGACAAATGATTTGTAACTTTCAGGTACCTGTGTGCTTTCAAATTCATTTCTTTTTGCATATTCACCAATTCTAACATTTGCACTTTCCACAATTTTGTTAGTGTTAGAATTCAGAGACTTATATGCTTTACTTTTAGTTGAATAACCAAGGAATATGCCTTCTTCACCTTTAGCATCAAGTTTTCCATTTTTATTATCCTTCAGTATGAAATATTTTCTTCCAAAAACTTTGAAATATCTTACATTAGGTGCATATCCATACCATAGCTCATAAGGTGTAGCATTAGTACCTTTCTTAACTTGTACTATGTTTAGGGTATAGACTGTTGTACTCATGGCTTCTCTCCAATATATTTGTGCAACATTCTTCTCCATCATTAGTGCTCTGGCACAATCCATGATAGATTTGTTTCTTCTCTCATCAATACCATTCTGTGGTGGTGTCCCAGGCGCAGACATCTATCTTTTTATACCTCGGTCATTGCAAACCATGTTAAACTCATTGGAAATAAACTCACCTCCTCAGTCATCTCTCAACCATATTAGACTTTTACCTATCTCCTTTTCAACTTTTTCCAAGTACGACTTAAATAACTAGAATGCATTAGATTTTTCTTTAAGAAACATTACAGTCATCATTCTAGAGTAATCATCAACAAATAGAATGAAATATCTAACTCCACAGTAACGTTTCTCTCCAATAGGACAACAAAGGTCAGTATGAACTAATTCTAGAATTTCCTTAGAAGTACGAGTCTTGCTTTTGAAACTAGATTTAGTCATTTTTCCTAATTGACATTGCTTACACGTTGCATTTTCAGGTTTCTTTAACTTAGGAAGCCCTCTAACCTTTTTCAATTTGCTTATGCTTACCAAGTTATCAAATTTTACATGACACAACCTTTAATGCCATAACCAAACATCATTATATTGTGCAAACAAGCATGTCTCATCGGCTAAATCTAGATAGAACAAGTTACCTTTTGTTTGTTCTCCACTTTCAACTAGTTCTCTAATAGCATCATAGATCGTTGCCTTCTTGTGATAGAATTCAACTCTGTAACCAGAAGTATTCAACTGTGCAACACTCAATAAATTATATTTAAGATCATCAACCCAATATATATTGTCACATCTGATCTTGTCAGTCAAGTTAATTGATCCTTTCTCTTTAACAAGACATGGTGCATCATTACCAAATTTAACATAACCGCCATTGCACTAATCTAGGGTCAAATTTATCCTTATCACCAGTCATGTGGTGTGAACAACCACTGTCAATAATCCAAAAGTCACCTTTACTCATATAAGAAATTAGTGCATTTTTCTCATCATCATTAGAATCATCTTTCATAGCAACATACACAACTTCTATATCATTTTCATTAGAGTTGTCAGAACCAGTGTGATGCGGGAGCATCTCGACCCTGGAGTATTATGACAAATTTCATAACATTGGAATGTTAAAGTCATTTTGAATTTTGTGGGACCATGTCAACAAAAATGGTTAAAGTGTTTAAATTGTATTGTAATGTATTCAATGATGGATTTGCGTTGTTAAAAGAGTGGAATGCGTACGGGTATATAGGTTAGTTTCTATAACTACCTAAGAATCTCGATGAAGAGATTCATCTCTATAAAGAGAAGTAATGTAACCGAATGGGATATAGGAGGAAAAACTACGAGTTGCGAGAAGGAGTGAAAAAGAGTGGGAAAGAATCAGGCTCTCTGGCCTTCAGCCAGAGAGCCATTTATAGTATGTATGCATTTGAAGCCGCAGGCTATCATATCAACTATATTTTGATTTCAATGAAATGTAGTATGATTCACATAATAGTTTTATATTTTCATGTGTCTTTATGTCTCCCGCAATTTGGTTCTATAGGTTAATGTTTCGGTCTTTATAGCTATTCATGGTTGAAATGAACGGACATCATTATTCAGTTTTGTTTATGTGGGGTTTATTTCTTCAACAGTCCCAACTTGGGGACATTGGATAGAGTATTTGCAATATTGTCTATGTGTCGGTACCAATAGACAAGAGTCATGATTTGTAGCCGAGTGTTCATTACATGCAAGAATCCGTTACATGTAAGAAATCGTTATGCAAAATTTGGTTGGATTTCGAATCTTGAAGTAGGTATTAAGTTGATGGTGATATTAATACACTGCGTGGAGCAAAAACTATGTGTCAACAATCATCCATGGAAAAGAGACCTGAGGGAGTTATATATATCAAAGAGTTACTTATATTTAGAATGGCTGAGTGATATGGGTTATCATTTCCAGAATGACAGTCAGAACCTATTATATTCAAGACTCGGCTTTGCACTATGAAAAGGTGGTGGCTAGTTTAGTGGAGAAGCTAGCAGATAAGGTGGAGGACTGTGAGTTGACAGTCATGCAAGAAGAAACATACGAGTGACTTGTTTCACAAAGTGATGTGCTCAAGTTGGAACCGCAACACAAGGTGGTGAGCATCATTGTATACTATAAGAACCAGCGACCGAGATATTGGTGCAGAGTTGATTGTTATCGGTCTTTGACAATATGAAAGGTGGCTCTCGAAATAGAAAAGGTGGCGGCCTATCATGCATGCAGATTCATGCTTCGATAAGACTCGCAAGGTGTGCCATCTCAATGAATGGGGACCGACAAATGAATTTAAGATTGTGGTGGATTGTCAGCCTGCAACCACAATTTTAGATATAGTTAGATAGAATAATATGAAGAGATAATGATATCTCCAATGCAGATTTCAATAAGCCAATACGATATATGCAGATTTAAGAAAGAATATGGAGAGTTTTGGAGAGTGGAGTATGGGATTGAATATTCTCCGCATCAGAATGGTATCGGAGCTAGTGAAAGATTTGGGCAGGGTAGAGTTTGTGATGTTTTCAAAGAATGGTTGCAAGATTGATCCATCAGAGCTGAAGCAGAACAAAGATGTTCTTGTGTGAAGATCTCATGAGCAGAGGTCTTGGTATTGTCTCCATCGAGATAAAGCTGGGTAGAAGGTGCACGAGAGAAACCACTAAGCGAAGGGTGGTTAGCATCTTCCAGGATCTTGGGTGGGTAAGATGGAAATAAGATGATGGTGTGAAGCAGCATTAAGCAAGGTGGATAGCGGCCAAGTTAGTTGGAACATCAGAGTGCACAGCAGAAGTGTGACTCGAACAACATTTCCATGGGACATGGAAATCTTTTAATCTTGGGAGTATGATGCGGGAGCATCTTGACCCTGGAGTATTATGACAAATTTCATAACATTGGAATGTTAAATTCATTTTGAATTTTGCGGGACCATGTCAACAAAAATGGTTAAAGCGTTTAAATTGTATTGTAATGTATTCAATGATGGATTTGCGTTGTTAAAAGAGTGGAATGTGTACGGGTATATAGGTTAGTTTCTATAACTACCTAAGAATCTTGATGAAGAGATTCATCTCTATAAAGAGAATTAATGTAATCGAATGGGATATAGGAGGAAAAAATACGAGTTGCGAGAAAGAGTGAAAAAGAGTGGGAAAGAATCGGGCTCTCTGGCCTTCAACCAGAGAGCCATTTATAGTATGTATGCATTTGAAGCCGCAGGCTATCATATCAACTATATTTTGATTTCAATGAAATGTAGTATGATTCACATAATATTTTTATATTTTCATGTGTCTTTATGTCTCCCGCAATTCGGTTCTATAGGTTAATGTTTCGGTCTTTATAGCTATTCATGGTTGAAATGAACGGACATCATTATTCGGTTTTGTTTATGTGGGGTTTATTTCTTCAACAGTCCCAACTTGGGGACATTGGATAGAGTATTTGCAATATTGTCTATGTGTCGGTACCAATAGACAAGAGTCATGATTTGTAGCCGAGTGTTCATT
>MU226572.1:1283303-1298421 GCA_018584345.1 Thuja plicata | reverse complement strand
AATAATATGAAGAGATAATGATATCTCCAATGCAGATTTCAATAAGCCAATACGATATATGCAGATTTAAGAAAGAATATGGAGAGTTTTGGAGAGTGGAGTATGGGATTGAATATTCTCCGCATCACACTGTCAAAAGCTTCTTTAGCTATATACCAAGATTTCTTACCTTTGTCTTTGTAATCCTTATACTTTATGAAGTCTCGATCATCCTTTCTATCTTTGTACTTGTTGTCCCTTCTTTAATCTATGTCATTCTTATCAGGACATGTAGAAGCAATATGACCAACTTTTTTACATGAAAACAAATAATAGGAAGTTTACCTTTGAATTTTCCTTTTCCTCTAGATAGTCTTCTTGCCATAAGTGCTTCAAGTTATTCCAGATCATCGTCTGTAGTGTCATTGTCACTGTTCACACATTTCTTTCCTTTCTTTGATTTTTTAAGGACCAACTAGGATCTAAATGCAAAATCAATAGCTTGTGGAGTGTAGTTATCAAAATTTGGCATCTCAAATGCAGTAAGTCTGCCTACCAGACCTTCTAAAGTCAAATTATTATTAGGAGTACATCTAAATTCTTAAATTGCAGAGACTCTAATAGAATATACAAGAAGAAGAGTCCTTAGTACCTTTCTCATAATGGTGTTATCATCAATGGTTCCATTAGCTCCTCTAATAGAATTTACAACTTCTTTTATCCTACCACAATATTGAACTATATTTTCTCCTTCTTGCATTTTCATTTCATCAAACTTACCTCTTAAAATTTTAGATTTGGCTCTCAACACATTTGTATCTCCTCCATAGATGGCTGCTAGGGTAGCCCACATTTTCTTTACATTTATATAGTTCTTTATATCATCAAATTCAGGATAGCTCAAGGATGATGCAATCTCCAACGTTGCTTGATTGTGTTCCTATTTTTCTCTTAACTATACAGAAGTGAGAGGTGTAGTAGGGGCTACATAATCATTTTCAATAAGGTGTATAGCAGCATCACCAATACCAGCCAGATGCAATTTCATCAAACTCTGTCATGCAGGGAAATTATCTTTGTTCAACTTCGGTACTTCATTTTTATACATCTTGATCTTTTTCTCCAAGTACCTTCAAACTATTTTCAAGAGACCAAAGCTCTGATAGAAATTTTTAGAATAAATTTAGAATAACTGAGAGGGGGGGTGAATCAGTTATCCTTAGGTCTAGATGTACCAATTGAAACTTTATAGCACTTTAAACAACTCAGATTTGCTTGACAACAATAGCATAAGTCAACAACATAAATATGCAGTTTACTGTTCAAATGTAATCAGCTTGCAGAAACTTAAAATTAAAACACAACATAAACATTCACACAAGTTGACACTAGTATTTAACGTGGAAAACCAATTTGGGAAAAACACCAATAACATGCTATCAAGTTTTCACTCTTCTAAAGTGAGCTCTGCTAGGATCCAACCCTGTTAAAGGTTAGAAAACACATTGTTAGATGTGACCTGGTTAAAGGATTTAATCACCCTGTCAGGAGTGGCCTTGTTAGAGGACTTATAACATTCCACTTGAATGTCACCTTGCTCAAAGGATTTATACAATGACTATTAGGTCAACTTGGTTAAAGGATTTTGACTTATACAATGGTTAGAAAGTAATCACCAGGTATGATCTGATACATACAACTTACTTTGCAAATCCAGATCCAATTCATCTCTAATGCTAATTCATTGAGTGGCCTCCATTCTCATTTCAATCTTTAGATCTTTTTGGAAATCTGTCAAGCAATCACTTATGCAACTCTCTACTTCTCTACTCAGCCTTCTTTGCTAGATCATGCCAATTAGTCAATTAACTATGCAATCCTATTGGATAAACATCATACATAACATGAATAACCCCTTGAGGTTATCTTATACCTCTTCATCTTGGTCAAAATAAATCTTTACCGCTTAATCAAGATCATAGATCTTAGGTTAGGTCAGATCCAACGGATCTTTCCATCATTACATTTAATTTACTTCTCCAAAGCAATCACAAATTAAATATTTGATCCATGCATTAATTATAGTTACTTGTGCATTTAAATAGTGTGGACCAATCATGCTTATGCTTAATTAAATTTACATATCCCACTAAAATCAACTATGTCGGCCAGAGCTCTCAAATCTCAACAATTACCAAAATACCGTTGCTTAGCCAACACTGTGTCCTTCCACTCAGCCATCACTATTTTCACTCAGAAATTTACTGGCGCTCGGTCGACACTAGAAATTATGCTCGGCATACACTAGTGCTCGTTCGACACAAACTTTTCTCGGCATAAAATGTTCCCAGTAAACTGTCATTGTAACTTAGTGTTATAGATAAACAACACATTACTTTACCAATGTGCCAACTAATCAAGTACCCTTGTAATTTCCCATAACTCAACCATTTCACTTGGTTTTCTTGTAAAATATTCTTTATCATTCAATAGATGTGGTACTCAAACAGATAGCAATAGTCTCACTAGTTAAGGTTTGACATCAATGACAAAACAACAATTGTTTCCATTATAGCTTTCCAACAAAAGACACATGGGAATTTTCATTACAATAATCTGGAAGACAGAGCCACCATCTACACTTCTAGAACTGACTCTAAAATTCCCCTTCAGCCCTATATAAATAGAACAATTAATTTCCCTAGAATATTACAAAAGGTGAAATTTTCCATTTTGGTGCCCAACGGTTCAATTTTCCGCCTTGAGTGATTTTCTTTCTATTACTTTTGTATTGAAACTTGAGTCCCAAAAGCCCAACTTACGTAAATCATAACTTGTGAATCATTAATTCGATTGGATATTATGACCCAATTTTGGAAATTCCACAAAGTGCTCTATACCCTAGACTAGAAAAACACAAGTCGATCAAATTTTGACCCATTTTTAGAGCCTCTAAGGCCTTTAAAACTGAGCTCAAAGTTTTTTGTACCACCCTGTCAAAACCAAAAAATGTGATATCTTCAAAACCAAACTTGATCTTGCCATGAAACTTTACCGACAGGCTTATATATCCATAATTAACCTCCAGGGAAGCAACTGCAAAAATTTGTGCTCACATGAACAACTTACTAAAAATAGTAAACTTGGCAAAAATAGTAACCCTGTCCAAAGGTAGCCCTTATTGAAAACTAGACAATATTTTTGGGAGATGCAAGATTTCTCTTACCTCCTTGATGCCCCTGCATCAAGATCGACATAAAACATAGATACCAATGCCTTCAAATGCATTCAAAGACTATGAACAAGAGCAGAGTTACAAGGTATTGTTGGAAAATAGTGGAAATATATTGTAATTAGGGAAATAGTGTTTCAAGAGAGATATTGGTGTTATAATGTGTATACACCATGAGTAGTGATATGAAAAATATTTAACAATTAAAGCTATATAGAACATGATCAATTCTCACACAAGCAATTGAGCAAAATATGTTTCAACACACATATAAATAATATGTATACAAAAAAATGCACTTAATTTATTTTTTGGGCATAAAAAATATTTGCAAAAAACTATTCCAAAAAAGCATATCATAAAGTGCATAGTTCTATGGAGTTTCCTAATAGGGGGATGTAGGTTAAAATGAACTCTTATGCACTTATTGATAATAGTTATAAATGTGCTGGAAAAGGGAATAAAATGTGTGGAAATATGTTTGTGGACTTCCTATTTCATCTATATTTCTCCTTTTTCATAACAGTAAATTTGGGACCCTCTACGACATTTCAGATCATTAAGATAGAGTGAAAAATGGTTTTGAACTCAAGAAGGCAAGATCTCATAAGTTAAAATAAGATTGTGTGGGGGGTAACTTTTTTTGGGGAAATTTCACCCATTTAGATCATTTGGCCGTGTAGTATAAAAAATACCTTCATGAGACATTATATCAACCAATTCAAGATAAAACAATAATGATGTAAGCTAATTAATCACATAACTTGAAATTTCTAAAAGCTTATCATGTTTCTCTATCTAAGAAGACTAAATGAATGCTCTCAAATGCAAATGAGAAATCTATTAATACAAGTCTAATTATAAAGAGGGGAGGGGTGAATCAGTAATCCACACAAATTCACCATTTCAACTTCTTTAAACTTCAATCACCAAAACATATAGAAGAAATTAACATATGTAAACTTTCATTGCATACATCCATAAGTAATCAATCACACAATGTAAACACCATAATTATCTCATGGAAATCCAATTGGGGAAAAACCATGATGTGAGATGATACCCACAATAGATGTACTCTTCTAGAATATGCCCTGTTAGGAGCTTACCATGTTAAAGGTTTACAAAATATTGTTAGGTGTTACCTTGTTAAGGGATTTTCCTAAGACCTGTTAGGATCTTTTCCTTATTAGAAGAAACCTTGTTAGAGGATTTTAAACACAAGCTAATTTTCCACCTTGTTAGAGGATTTACAATAAATATTTGTTAGGATCCACCTTGTTAGGGGCTTTACAATGACAATGATTAGAAAGAAACATATAAAATGATCTGTGAAAAATACACTACCTCTACACGATTAGATCCTTTTAAGATCTGAAATACATCACCATACTGTATATTCTTCCTCACCTCAATCACACTTGATTCTCTCTCTCTCTCTCCCTCTCTCTCTCTCTCTCTCTTCTTCAATTGTTCTACTAATATATAGAATCACTTCTACCGACTTACAAAAAACCCTAGATATGAGATATGAATGATCCAGATCATCTTAGGTAAGATGCAATGTATCTAGGCACTTATAAAACATTGTCCTCTGACTGCGTCGACTTTCTCATTAATTTTATTTTGGTAGTTGAGCCATTTCAAAAACCTCTTTTGACCTAAAAGAAACTTCCTAAAGAATCCTTCTCAAATGTATACCTCGGTCAAAGTGGTGTCAAGAAAGTCCCACAAATCATGAAACTAACTATCTACTTTACAAAAATCATCACCAATCCTTTTTCCATATCCAATTCCATCACCGATCTACAAATCTTCATAGCTTGTCCAAGAACTCTATCTTGTTTACCTATTCATTATGTTACCACCAATTCCAGTTAATTAAACTAGTATCATTGGTTAATATAATGATTCACACTCATACATATAGTATCTTTACATTGTTTATAATGATATCCTATGACCTCTCCATCAAATACTTCACCGATCTGAAACAACAATCAAATCACTTATTGTCTATCAATGACTATTTTAGCAATTACCCGATTTGATTCCAGTCAAACATAACCAACTTAATTATCCATATCAAAATTCATGATGGAAAATTTAACATCAACACACATGAAATAACCTTCCATAAGAATAGAAACATTAGAAACATATTGTAACTTATGATTCATTTACACTATATAAGGTAATATATTGAAAACATTAAGTCAAATAGTTTACTCAATGAAAACCAAATAATTGATTCGCATGTTGTCAAATCTATACCAATATTCATCAATGCATCACTTAGCATCACTGCATCATTTATGCTAACAATCTCCCCCTTTGGCATTGATGGAAACATTCTTATCAATATCACTTTCCTTCGCATATCCTCTATTCATTCTGATTTATGCAAAAGTGTTTCCACTTTTGTCTTTGCCTCTGATCTTCCACTTTTTTTTGCACACTCCCTCCTTTCATATTTCATCTTTATCTTTTCCTCTTGAAGAAAATACATATTCTCCCTATACATATTCTTCTCATATTCTCCCCCTTTGAAAACAATGCCAAAGTGTCAAATAACTGAGTCATTTATGAGTACACTTTACTGAATCTTGCATATCCATTCCTCATTACATCATTTCAGTATCAATTAAAGACTTCTCCCCTTAGGATTTGTCCACCACTACATTAATTTATACATATGATATTCTGATAAACACATATGAACTGATGCAATAAATATCATCCTTTAATTAATTTCAGATAGGGGAATAACCCCCAATCTACCTCTAGGATATTCAAAGGTATCTTTTGGTAATGACTTGGTGAATATACCAGCAACTTTTTCTTTAGTAGACACATAATCAAGCCTTACCTCCTTCTCTTGTACCTTCTCTCTTAGAAAATGATATTTATTGCAATGTGTTTTGTCTTCGAGTGCATCACTAGATTCTTGGAAATATTTATTGCACTAGTATTATCACAATAGATAACAATAGGTTATGTGACCATCTCATAAATTCCTTCAAGAATATGTTTTATCCATACTGCTTGTTGACAATTAAGAGCAGCAGAAACATACTCTGCCTCTACAGTAGATTCAAAAATACAATTCTATTTCTTACTAATCCAAGAGATTAATCTTTCACCAAGAAAGAATGCTTCACCACTTGTTCTCTTCCTATCACCAACATTACTTTCCTAGTCTGCATTAGTAAATAAATTCAAAGAAAAATTTCCATCCTTAACATA
Organism: Thuja plicata; assembly: GCA_018584345.1. NCBI lineage: Eukaryota > Viridiplantae > Streptophyta > Pinopsida > Cupressales > Cupressaceae > Thuja > Thuja plicata. The sequence goes on along the minus strand of MU226572.1, from coordinate 1,291,964 downwards.
TCATAAGCCATAATCTACAGTTCCTTTGAGATATCTCAAGATCCTCTTTACTGCAACCAAATGTGAGTCCTTTGGGTGTGATGAAAACCTTGCAAAATACCAACAACATGTGCAATATCTGGTCTACTATGCACAACATACTATAGTTTACCAATCATGGACCTATAAAAAGTTTCATTTTCCTCATTTGATTCATCCTCCTTAGATAACTTACAGCATGTGACCATAGGTGTTCCCACTAGTTTTGAATCTTCCATGCCAAAAAATTTCAAAAATACCTTCACATATTTTGATTGACTTATGTATATACCTTTCCTTTTCTATTTTACTTGAAGTCCAGTAAAGAATTTGATTTATCCTATCATATAAATTTCAAATTCCTTCCTCATTTTGTCTGCAAATGACCTTCTTAATTCTTCATTTCCACCAAATATTATGTCATCAATAAAAATTTCAGCAATCAATGTTATGTCTTCACTTTCAGATTTCAGATATACATTTCTATTGTCACTAGTTCTTGTAAAACTAATCTTAATCAGATATGCATGTAACCCTTCATACCATGCTCTTGGAGCTTGCTTCAATCCATAAAAACCTTTATGTAATTTACATACCATATCTTTATCTTTCTCCTTTGCAAATCCTTCAGGTTGTTCAATGTATACCTCTTCTTCTAACACACCATTCAGAAAAGAATATTTTACATCCATTTTATATACCTTAAATCCTTTATGAGAAGCACATGCTAACAATATCCTTACACTTTCAATTCTTGCAACAGGTGCAAAACTTTAACCATTGTCTAGTCCTTTTTCTTGTGGATACCCTTTGTAAACTAGCCTTGCCTTGTATCTGATCACTTCTCCTTTCTCATTCAGCTTATTCCTCAAAATCCATTTAGTACCTATAAGATTCTTGTCATTAGATCTGGGAACTAAAGTCCAAGTGTTATTATTTTCTAATTCTTCTTTTATAGCCATAACCCAGTAATCATTGTCCAAAGCATCTTTAACAGTTTTAAGTTCAATTTCAGATATCAGACAAGTGCTTTCTCTTACCTTGCTTCTTGTCATTACTCCAACATTTTTCTCACCAATAATTTGATCTTTTGTATGGTTGAGTTTCACATACCTTGTAAGTATTGATTTTGTCCTTTGGTTACCTTCATCATTATTCACTAGTTGTGCTTCATTCAACACTTGAGTCGCCTGTGGTACTATTTATGACTCCATTGGTTGAACATAAACAAACATGTCACAGTCTTCTGGTTCCTCCGTGCTATCTTCCTCATTTTTCTGAAAATTCATCACTTCTAACATTTTCAATTTTAATTATCTTGTTAGTATGCTTGATCAAACACTTATACACTTTGTTTCTAGTAGAATAGCCAAGAAATATTCCTTCATCACTCTTAGAATCAAACTTACCATTTTGATCATCCTTCTTTATATAACATTTGTTTCCAAATTTTTTGAAGTAATTGAAACTAGGAGTATAACTATACCATAGCTCATAAGGTGTTTTTCGTATACCTTTCTTAATTTGTACCCTATTCAAAATATAAATAGTAGTACTTATAGATTCTCTCAGAAAAAATTGAGCCACTTCTTTTTGTATCAAAAATTCTCTTGCATAATCAATTATATATATGTTCCTTCTCTCAATAATTCCATTTTGTTGTGGTGTTCTCAGTGCTGACATTTGTCTCTTGATTCCATGTTCTTCACAGAATGTTGTAAATTCATGTGAAGTAAACTCACCTCGTCTATCAGATCTAATACATAGCATTTTTAGGCTTATCTAGAATAGGCAAACCTCGAACACATTTATTCTTGTTGACCTTTACCAAATTATCAAAATTAACATGACAAAATCTCCTATGACATAGCCAATTGTCTTCAACTTTAGCAAAAAAGTAGCGTTTATTAGTAGAGCTCAATCAGAATAGGTTACCTCTAGTATGTTTACCAGTAGCAATCAACTCTCCATATGTTCCTATGATATTGCACACACCATTACTGAATTCCAATCTAAAACCTTTTTTTTCAACTGAGCAACACTTAACAAGTTAAACTTTAATCCGTCAGCCCAATAAAAATCATCACAATTGGTAGATCATTAAGTTCTATAGAACCTTTACATCTTACTACACATGGTGAACCATTACCACATCTGACTTCACCACCATCACATTCTTCCATTGAAATAAATTTTCTTTTATCACTGGTCATGCGATGTGTACACCCACTATCTATTATCCAATCACCACTGTAATTCATGCTTGAAATCAATGCTTTCTCCTCACTATCTCCATCTACACCGGTTGAGGGATATTATTTGACTTTAACAAAAACTATCTCTTCCTCATCATCTCTTCCATCTGATCCTTCATCAGACACTCCATATTCTCCTACATAGCATGCTTTCTTACTCTTGTCTTTGAAGCTCCTAAATTTCTTGAACTTATCCTTTCTATCATTGTCAGGACATCTAGATGCAATATGACCAGATTTATTACATGAAAATAATTTTAAGGGTAGTTTACCTTGATACTTTCCTTTTCCTCTTGGTAATCTCTTTGCTAGCTGTTATTCCAACTCTTCTTGCCTTCTTTCCTCATATAAGATAGAATCATAATCATGTTTCCCTTCAGAAATGTCAGAGACTTACTTTCCTTTCTTTGATGAACCAATGGTTAGGGAAGATTTGAAAGAAGACTCTATTCTATGCATAATATTATCAAAATTATATAACTCAAAAGCAGTAAGTTTTCCAATCACAAAATCTAGAGTCACATTTGTAGGACTGATAGATCTAAGTTCTTATATAGGAGAGACTCTAATAAAATACTATGGTAGAAGGTTTCTCAAGATCTTACTTACAACATCATCATCATCAAGTTGACCACTAGCTCCTTTGATGACATAGACAACTTCCTTTAGCCTTTTTTTTATTGACCAATATTTTCTCCTTCCTGCATTCTCATTTCATCATAATTTCCTCTGAGACTGTCTACTTTAGCTTTCTGGACATGAGCATCACCGCCATGGACTATTTCCAGCTTATTTCACATATCTTTAGCATTATCCATTTCCTTAATATCTACAAACTCAGCATCACCCAAAGCACTTACAATTTCTATCATAACAGAGTTATGTTCCAGCTTTCTTTTTATGTCATCAGAAGTTAGGGTGCCAAAGGGTTGAACATACTTCATTGTAAGATGATCCAATGCTTTCTCTCTGATTCCAGATAGATGCAGCTTCATCCTACTTACCCATGTAGAGAAGTTTTCCTTAGAGAACTTAGGTGCTTCCTTCTTATACATCTTCAGATATTTTCCCAAAGTTGTTAAGCCTTCACAATTAGGGGAGAAAATCTATGATACCAATTGTTAATACAGGTCTAATTACTGAGAGGGGAGGGGTGAATCAGTAATCCACACAAATTCACCGATTCAACTTATTTAAACTTCATGCACCAAAACATATAGCAAAAATTGAAATAAGTAAATTTCAATAGATACATCCAAAAGTAATCAATCACACGATGTAAACACCATATTTATCTCATGGAAACCCAACTAGGAAAAACCACAATGTGAGATGATAACCACAAAATTTGTACTTCTTTAGAATACACCCTGTTACGAGCTTACCCTATTAAAGGTTTACAAAATATTGTTAGGTGTTACCCTGTTAAGGGATTTGCCTAAGACTTGTTAGGATCTTTTCCCTAATAGAATCATCCTTGTTAGAGGAATTTAAACACAAGTTAATGTTCCACCTTGTTAGAGGATTTACAATAAATATTTGTTAGGATCCACCCTGTTAGGGACTTTTATTGTTACAATGATTAGAAAGCAACAGATAAAATGATTTATGAAAATTGCACTACCTTTGCATGATTAGATCATTTTAAGCTCTGAAATAAATCACCATACTATATATTCTTCCTCATCTTGATTGCACTTGACTCCTTTTCTTACTCTGCCTCCAAACCCTTCTGCAATTCGCAATCAACTTTTTTTTGCTCTTTTTTCTTCTTCAACTATTCTACTATATAGAATCACTTCCACCGACTTACAACAAAACCTACATCTAAGATATGAATGATACAGATCATCTTAGGTAAGATACAATGTATCTATACACTTATAAAATATTTTCCTCTGACCACATTGTCTTTCTCATTAATTTTATCTTGGTAGTTGAGCCATTTCAAAAACCCCTTTTGACCAAAAAGAAACTTCATGAAGAAGCCTTCTCAAACATATACCTCTATCAAAGTGATGTCAAGTAAGTCCTACAAATCATGGAACTAACTTTATACTTTATGAAAATCATCATCGATCCTTTTACCATATCCAATTCTATCACCGATCTACAAATCTTCATAGCCTATTCAAGAACTATGTCTTGTTTACCTATTCATTATGTTACAACCACTTCCAGTTAATTAAACTAGTATCACCGGTTAACATACTGATTCATGCTCATACATATAGTATCTTGAAATTTTTTATAATGATATCCTATGACTGCTCCATCAAATACTTCACTGATCTAAAACAACAATCAAATCGCTTACTATCTATCACTGACTATTTTAGCAATTACCATGTTTGAGTTCATTCTAACATAACCAACTTAATTCTCCATATCAAAAGTCACGATGGAAAAGTTAAGATCAACACACACGATATAACCTTCCATAAGAATAAAAACATTAGAAAAATCCTGCAGCTCATGATTCATTTACACCATATCAGGTAATATACTAAATCATTAAGTCAAGTAGTTGACTTCAATGATAACCAAATAATTGATTTGCCTGTTATCAAATCTGTACCAGTCTTCATGAATGCATCACTTGGCATCATTGCGTCAGTTATTCTAACACAATCCTAAAGTGACAATCATTAAAATGAGAGTGCTAAATGATGAAATGATACTCAATTATGCCTAATTGAATGCTAATTAGTGCAATGTTAAATTGAACTCAAATTACTCTAAACATGGATGCAAGTTTTAACTATAATGGTGATGCAAATGATAGTGGATGTAAAGTAGTGATTAGCATTAAGAAATGTCTTCTATTTATAATATTTTCCCAAGGGTAGGGAATAGAGTGATTCAACCATGGTTAGATGAGAGAGGTTGAGTTGTGTTTCAAATAGCGGGACAAGATGAAAAAATGAAGGGTTAGGATAACAAAGACTAAATGAGTGGCTAAGATAGCAAAGACTAAACAAGTGGCTAAGATAGAAAAGCCTTGGAGTGATCCATGTGCTCCCAATCCTCTCTTCTCCTTTGCTAATTAATTTTTGTCCCTTAGTGGTTTTTGAAATAATTTAGGAATTAATTAATTCAAATAATTAATTAAATTATCCATGTAAGGGAATTAGATGGGTTGGATTTGATTTATTTAATTGAATTATATAAATAATTGATTAAATCAATAACATAGTTTATTTGATTTTCCAACTTTAATTAATCCCTCTTCGCTTGAATTTAATTAATTAATGGATTTAATAATTAATCCATGATTTTGACTTGATTTGACCACTTTTACGTGTATACAAATGCCCCTCTTTGAAGCAATGTGTGAAACACATTGTTTCAAAGAAATACTCAATGTTTGATGTCTGTATGTCCGATCTGATGTCCAATTTTGATGTAGATAATGATACTTTGATTCAATGTCTGATATTGATTTTATTGATGTTGATAATGATGCCGATTTGATTGATTTGATGTATGATGCAGATTTGATAATGATGCAACCTCGATATTAATCCGTGATTTTGATTCCCAATTGATGGTCTTGAAATTTTATCACTGAAAGTTCTTGATTTCAACAATGCTCTGATTAAGATTATTTTGTATTCTAATGATTAATGCCCCCTCAGGGAATGGATCAAAATAAATGTTTGAGAAATTTGGTTGAGTGTCGTGATTTGAATTTGTTTTGAAAATGTTGAGTGAAGTTACAATTTGGGTCTATTTTCTGATAATAACCAATTTGTAAAAATGCCCCAGGTACAAATATTTTGATTAGAAAGGATGATTAATTTTTAAAAAAATGGTAAAAATACCCCTTAAAAGACACCTTTGGTGGTATATAAGGATTAAACTTTCTTGTTTACCCTACCATTTTTGCATTTAATCTTGTCATTTCACCCTTTTAGAGCTATGTTTACCCCTCCTTTGCAACCATGGTTGTGCCGATTCAAGAGCATAGGTTCGAGCGAGGTTGTTGATTCCAGTGCTCAACCGACTATGGACCTCTGGTATCTATCGGTATTCATCCTTCGTTGTCAATTTTTGAGTTTAATTGCTTGATTTTGGATTTTAGGTGCAGATTTAGATTTTTTTAATTTTTTGACTAGTTTTAATGCGTACAATGATTGTTTTTAGTGTGTCTATGATGTCTTTTAGCACATTTTCGAGTGAAAAATAGCACATAGAATCGGATGCCCTAGGTGTATATTAGCACATAGTATATGATAAATAGCGCGTATGACATAGGTGTGAAAAATTAAGATTTTTATAGTGCTTACGCAAAGAGTTGCAACGTGTACCATATCTTTTAGCATGTACATATTGTTGTAGAGCGTAGTAAGAATATAATAGCACATATAATATAAAATTATAATGTGTATAATATAAAATTGTATCACGTAGGATGTTTTAGCGCGTACACATTGGTAGAGTAGAGTGTAAGCTTGTTAATACACTTTTTGTAATTTTTACAACATGATTGTCATAAGTATGAACTTGTCATATGATTTCAAGGATAAATGTATGATTCTTCTTGATGATGCTATGAAAAATTTATGCTTTTGATGTCAGTTAGATCATTTATTTTATTTCATGTAACTGTCAATCTCAATAGGTTGATACAATAGGTTAATTTTCCTTTCTTAAGATCTAGTGTTAGGAAAGTTGATGTGCCCATGATGAGCAAGTAGATAATAGGGTTACTTGACTTGATTGACTTTAGATGATTAAATTGATGATGATTATTAATTGATTTACACTTTGATTTCCAAAACATATTTCCTTTTAGAAATTGTAGATTAGCAGCCCTTATCCTTGTCCCTTTGATTTGATTCTAGATTTTTCAAGTCATGACAGACGAGTGATAGCGTTATGTAGTTTATGGTTTTTACTTGAGATGCCCCAGTTCCATGTGAATAGGGGTTTACTGATTGTTTTGGCTGAGTGATGGTACTCAGACCACAATACTTTCCATTTACCGATGGGCAACATGACGATCACCCTTGAGGATGTTTACATGATTTTACACATTTTGATGATGGGTGAGCTGGTTTATTATGACTGAGTCTATGATGGAGAGGCCTGCTGTCAGATCTTCACCGATCCTACCATTGGCTATTTTAACATTCCATGGGTATAGTGTTTGGCATATGATCCACTTCCTTTCATACTTTTTGGGTTTATTAGAGGGTTTCTACTCCCTGCCAAACATGGACATGGTTTTTCTATAGGCTGGGTCAAATTATAGAGTACATGACTAGCCATCCCCACACATTTTCTTAGGGCTCATTTGTATTGGCACAGTTATATCATGATCTTTATCATGTAGTGTATAAACATAGTGCAACACTGTCTATTGATTTCATTTTGTTAAAGATTTAGAATTTGGAGCACCTCCTGATTACGAGACCCATTGCTACTAGGGTTCAAACTCCTGATTGTCCATTCATTTATATATATATCAGAGTGATTGTCTAGTCCCATCTGGGAAAGATAGATTATTGGTGTCATATGTTAGATGATATGGATTAAGTGTGGTGGCATCCTTACTTAGGTTGTGTGATATTTGGTTGATTAGCTAGATGCTACTGGTATTAGAGAGATTCTTCTATATGAGAGTGATGAGATAGTTTGGTCAGACGCAGGGTATGCCCTTGGGGTTAGCTCTCTATGCCCATGCTTAGTCAGAGAGATCTTTATGGGGTCATTTGGTGGAGTAGAGAGTTTATCATGATGAGGTCCTGGGTCTTCATCATTTACCATGCGATTATAGAGAGGATGTGGTTGATACAAGTGTTACATCTAAGTATACACAATGGTTTCTATAATATCCATTTTGAGATTTATTGATCCTACATAACCTATTCTAGTTATTTTTGAGAGAGATCCTGATGAAGGAGATGATGGTTGTAATGAGGATGGTGATGGTGGAGAATGATGTTAGAGAAGGGGATATTAGGTTAGATTAGGGAGAGATAGAGGTAGGATTATCTGAGGGAGACAGAGAGTTGTTATCGGTCCTCTTGGAGGTAGAGGTAGAGGTGGAGGATGAGGTGGTGGATGAAGTGGTGGATAAGGTGGTGGTAGAGATAGTGGGTGAGGTAGTGGAGATGGTGTTTAGGGTAGAGGGAGTGTGAGGATGAGAGGAGGAGGTGTAGTGGCTCCTCTGATACCAATTTGTGAATCATTTTGGGGTCGAAATGGTCCTCAGGTGGTGAGACAAGTAGTTCAGCGTGGTGCTCTTATTGCCCCTGTTAGGGATTTTTCTTGTATGAATCACAGTGCTTGAAATAACTACTTGAACACCATGCTTCCTAATACTGATTCAGGGACAAGAAAAGCCTAATTGCTAAAGACTGGATAAGGTCCTTCTTCGTTT
>MU226572.1:1243405-1273970 GCA_018584345.1 Thuja plicata | reverse complement strand
TCTCTGTGTCCATCGCATTGTTTGGAAACATCAAATGAAACATAGCTTATACCTGCAGATTACATTAGCAAAGAGGTATCTTTTTTAACAATTCACACCCCTTTCAATAGCTGCTGCACAAATCTGCTGGAAGATGATTAGTGGGAATGCTATTTGGTTTTTAAAACATCAAAATCTGTATCCTCCCTCTGTTCAATTCTGTGCAGCAAATGGGCAAATGAGGGTTTAAATAAAACTTAAGAATGATAATGATAATGATTTATGCATGCAATGAACCTTAAAGACTAAATGAAATGCAAAAGGCTAAGTGGAAATTAATTGTTTTTAAAGTCCAATATACTCAATCTTTAGAAAAATTGTGATGATATAACCTTGATTAACCCTCTTTGATTTCATCTCACCCCCTTGGATAAATCCATATAATGCAAGATTTAATCTAAAATGAATAAAAAATACAACCAATATTGTCACTTATCACTGGATGCATTTATTTTTTCTATTTTCATCATCAAGATTTTTGGAACATGAAAATGCACAACCCTCACTGGTTAGACTTTCAAACATGATTGTATGAATACCTATTGCATCATATTTGAATAACAAAATTGGTACAACCCTAACTAGTTATATTTTCAAACCATGGGATTTTTAATACCTCTTTTGTCAAATTCAATGTTGTAAGTAGATTTTGGCATTAAAATATGAGCAATCTAAATTTCCAAGGTATCTATTTGCATAAACAAACAAAGATATGATCCCTATTGATATTAAAATGTCCCCGATGATTCTTTGATGGTCATGTCATTATACTAACTTTCATACGTCAAGGAATCAACCTTACAAATAGAAATCAAGAAAATATCATGTCTCCATCATTGCTTATCTAGTCCAATACATCATTGATTTAGTGAAAAGACATGATACAAAAATCAAGAAACATCTTTGAACTATCTTTTATATTTTGTTGATCTATTTTTTTCAGAAAAAGTTCCATCCATTTTGATCCTTGTTCATATTGTTTGATTTTGATGTTGTAGATGAGCTAGTGGATGTGCTTATCCTTTGAATCTAATATGGGTCATGCATTTGAAATTTCATGTTTGGATCAATTGACAAGTGTCAAAGTTTGTGATTCTTGATTTTTGGTGAAGTGTGTTGAATTCTTACTTGTGTCTATTCCTCTTATGAGTTCCTTTAATTTTAATTGTGCCCCGAGTTAGATTTGACAAAGATAATGGACCAAGGAAACCTTCAAAATCATGATGAAAACTTTATCTACAAATGCAACTATGAGACTTTATTATGGCTATGTATAAATGATGGAATGCAGCGAGATATATACAAATATGGGGAAATGCAAATGCAATGCAACTAATCTTGACTTAACTCAGGTCAAATGGTGCCTATTTACCATGTTTTCACCACTTGGGTTTATTGCTCTTTTTCTTTTTGTTTTTCTTTTTTTGCTACCAAGGCACCTATTGCTAGGTTTTCACCAAGGCATTTTTATATTTTTATATTTTTTCAATGTCTAGATTTTCTTCCTGATCAATTTTTCCTAAACAACATGATGCTTTTTCATATGATACTCTTTCCTCTTATTTAGGTATAAAACATTTTTAGGTGTATGATATTCATGGGTTCCTGAATCTTATCTCCATCACAATCGACGAGTTTGTAGGATCATGTTCCATAGGATGATGTTGTTGGAGATTTTCCTTTGTGCAAATAGTTGACTATATGTTTGTCATTGATGACAACATATAGTATGCAGCAGTGTTCTGCATGTAATTCTTAGTATGGATATGTTGGACACATGCATATTTATTTTTATGTTGTAGACATACTCATTATGCTATGTTCATAGATGAAAATTCAGTTGTGTAGTTGAAGTTGAGTTATGTTGATATGTTTTCCAATTATAGTTTCAAGAGATTGGTTGTTAAGAGCCAAAAATATTTATAATGTTTCTTTAGTTGCACCTATCTTTGGGATATGTGTGTTTGGATTCATTTTTATTTATGATTTTAGAATGTTTGGTTAAGAGTGAAGGTTGAGTTAATTTGGTGGAGCTGACTCTGTGAAGCGACGTGTCTACTCATCTTGAGTTGTACAGTTCTATTTGTGATGCCTTCTTAGTTCACCTGACAAGGATGTTGTTGAAGAGTTTCCTACAAGCCGACTTGATCATATCTTTGGAGGAAGATACATATAGTAGTTCATTTGTGATCACCAAGAGAGAAGTGTGAAAGATATTGAAAAAGAGCAAAGCAGAATTTTAGTTGAATTGGGATAGTAAAGCTAGATCATTCATCAGTTGAAGATCTATGTGAAGAAGTAGAGAGTGTATACAATTCAATGGAACTGATCAAGACACCAAGTCTATAATAGTTTAGTATCAGATATAGTGTATATTTGTTGTGCAGAAGGTTGCATCCTTCATCATTAGAGTAGTGTGCTCTCAGAAAGTGTGTCCTCACCCCTAATAGGGTTATCTCTAAAAGACTCCTAACATGGTCCGACCTTTGACTAGGTCAGTGTACTTAATGCATTGTAATTATCAACTCCTAACAGGGTTGTAAGATCTTCTAATAGGGATCATTATACACTAGTGCAGTTCCTTGTAGGTGATAATTCCCAGTAGGGTTTTTACCTATTTTGGGTTTCCCTGTAACCAAAATTGTGGTGTTCTATGCTGTGTTATATTTTTGTTTTTATGTTTAAAGTTATTTTGTACTTAATTGAATAAATAATTAAACCTTGTAGATAAATGATTCANATTCCCCCCCCCCCCCCCCTCTCAATTATCTCTTGGGACTATTCCTAACAATTGGTATTAGAGCCAAGTGCCTTGGAGAGAAAGCTTAACAACTTGAGGTTGATCAAATGGTGTACTTTAGAAAAGAGAGTCCTAAGTTTTATGGAGAGAACTATCTTGACTGGAAGAACAAAATGATAACACATTTGCAGTGCGTTGGTTTTGAGATTTTTGAAGTAGCTACTCAAGAAGTTGATGTTCCCTCTTTAAAAGACCTTGCAAAAGAAGATGCTGTTGTTAAACAAAATGAGGTATTCACCACTAATGCAATTGCCAAGGAAGCCTTTATAATTAATTTCCTTATGTGATAGTGATTTTTTAGAGATTAAGAAAGTAGACAAAGCCTACACAATATGGAAGTATCTAGAAGACATGTTTGAAGGAGATATCCAAGAAAAGAATGCGTGCAGAAAGACATCGAAGAAAAGATATAACAATTTAGAGATGATACATGAAGAAAACATCAGAGCATACAATCAGAGGATTAATGAAGTAGTTTCATGAATAAAAAACAATGGTGGAGAAATTACAGAGGAAGACATAATAGATAAATTGATGACTACACTGACAGCAGATTATGAGAGAAATATAAATATCTTAGATGAGACTAAGTAATTTTCAAAAGACTTCAAGAGAGAGACCTTGATCAGAAAAATTTTAGCATTTGAGATATCAAAATTAAAGACAGAACCTAAAAGTGAAACAGTCTTCAAAGCCTCAGTCCATGGTAAGAAGTCTTTGAACACTTTGGGTAATTTTTATAATGAAGATGAAGATAAAGAACTAGAATTATTGATTGCTATGGTTTCTATGAAAGAAATAAAAGGAAAAGGAAAATATGAAGGAAAGTTACCATTCAAATGCTTTTCATGTAACAAAGTTGGTCATTTTGCATCTAAGTTCCCTACAAGAGTCAAGAAATTCAAATCAAATAACAAACCTAAGTATACAAAGGAATGTTACTATGTTGAAGATGGAGTGACAGATGAAGATTCAGGAGAAGATGAAATTGGATTCATTTCAATTGAAGACATGGAAAAAATGTTTGATGAAATGGAAATTGAATATGAAAAGAAAGCATACGAGTTGGCATTACTTTCCCAAACGGACATCAGAACAAACTAGATCATCGACAGCGGGTGTTCACATCACATGACAGGAGACAAAGATAGATTTGTACATCTGGATAAGTACAAAGGTGGCATGGTTATATTTGGATATAACACTCCTAAACATATCATAGGTAGAGGATCTATCACTTTAGATGGAAAGAACAACACTAATGATGCTCTATATGTTGATGGTTTACATCATAACCTACTGAGTGTTGGATAGTTACTTGACAAAGGATATCAGTTGGAATTCAAAAACAACAAGTGCATCATTAATAACAAATAAGGAGTAATGATTGCATCAGGCTCAAAGACTAAAGGTAATGTTTTTCAACTCAATTCTGAAGCAAGTTATTTTGTTGCAAAAGTAGAAGATAGTTGGTTATGGCACAAAAGACTTTGTCATATTTAGTTTGACAATATAGTGAAGATAAGAAATGTAAAGGCAGTAAGAGACCTTCCTAGTATTGCAAGACCAATTGATACCATGTGCACAAAATGTGTGATGGGAAAGCATGTAAGGAACTCATTCAGAAGTAAACAGAACTCAACAGAGAACAAATTGGATCTAGTTCATATAGACTTATGTGGACCTACACAAACAAGATCATAAAATGGTGAAATGTATTTTATTTTGTTTGTTGATGATTATTCTAGAATGATGTGGGTTGCGTTCTTAAAAGATAAATCTGAAGCTTTTCAGAATTTAAAAATATTCAAAGCTAAAGTTGAAAATGAGTCTGGATTAAAGATAAAATGTCTGAGATCAGATAGAGGAGGAGAATTCACCTCTAAAATTTTTTATTAGTATTGTGAAGAATATGGGATAAAAAGACAGCTAAGTGCACCTAGAACCCCTCAGAAGAATGGAATTGCAGAAAGAAGAAATAGGATCATACTTGACATAGCACGTACTATCATGATTGAACAAAAAGTTGCACACACCTATTGGACAGAAGCAATCGATACTGCAATCTATACTATCAATAGAATTCAATTAAGGCCAAGCGCAGACAAGACACCTTATGAACTTTGGTTTGGAAATGTACCTACAGTAAAATACTTCATAATCTTTGGAAGCAAGTGTTACATCAAGAGAGATGATGGTGTTGGTAAGTTTGATGCTAGAAGTGATGAAGGTATTTTTATTGGTTACTCTACTAAAATCAAAGCTTATAGGTGTTTTAACTTGAGATTGAAGAAAATCATTGAAAGTACAAATGTGAAGATTCACAAGAAGTTTATGATTCAAGAGAGATACTATGATTATGCACCTATGATTGAAGATGGACCTAATAGTAAAGATACATTTATTGAAGAAATGTTTGACTATATTGATGTATCTTACAAAGACCTTGGTCCAAGTGAAGAGGAATCATAGATAACAGATAAGAATGTCACACCTAAAGTTCCAAAATTCACATCTACATACCATTCAAAAGAAGATATCATTGGAGATCAGAGTAATAAAGTTTTGACAAGATCTAAAGAAAAAGGTTTAACAGTTGATGAAGAGGTATGTTTACTTTCACAAATTGAACCTTTAAGTGTTGAAAGTGCATGTAATGATTCAGATTGGAAGAAAGCAATCAAAGAAGAATTAGATCAGATAATTAAGAATGACACATGGGAATTGGTCCCTAGACCTAGTGACAAAAATGTGATTGGAACCAAGTGGATATTTAGAAACAAGATGAATGAAGATGGTACAGTGGTAAGAAACAAAGCAAGACTGGTATGTAAAGGATATGCATAGAGAGAAGGAATTGATTACTCTGATACATTTTCCCCTGTGAGCAGACTAGAAGCTATAAAATTGTTTTTAGCCTATGCAACATTCAAGAACTTTAAAGTATATCAGATGGATGCCAAGTCAGCATTTCTAAACGGTGATTTGAAAGAAGAAGTCTACATAGAAAAACCTGAAGGATTTAGTTTATCAGACAATCCTGACATGGTATGTAGACTGAAGAAAGTCTTCTATGGACTTAAGAAAGCCCCTAGAGCATGGTATGAGAGACTAGATGGTTACTTGACAAATATAGGATTCAAGAAAGGAGCAGCAACTTGTAACTTATTCATAAGAGAGACACCTGAAGGATTATTACTTGTTGGTATTTTTGTTGATGACATTATTTTTGGTGGTAATGACAAGCTTAGTGCAGAATTTTCTAAAGAAATGCAGAGCGAGTTTGAAATGAGCATGATTGGACCTATCAAATACTTTTTGGGATTAAATGTAAAATAGAAAGACATAGGTATATTCATTAATTGGTCTAAGTATGTGAAGGATATATTGAAGACATTCAAGATGGAAGATTGCAAGCTAGTAAGCACCCCCATGATAACAGGAAGCAAGATTTATAAAGGTGATGATTCTACAGCAGTTGACAAGACACTATACAAGTCTATGATTGGAAAACTCATATATCTTACTCAATTTAGACCAGATATTTCTAATGCAGTTGGCATTGTTGGAATATTTGTAGCTAAACCTAAACAAAATAACTTAATGCAAATAAAAATAATATTTAGATACTTAAAAGGGACTATAGACTATGGTTTATGGTGTCCTAACTATAGACACCTAAATCTGATTAACACATCTAATCATATTTAGTGCCTTCTAAGACATATCAGCTAAGTAATTAAGCATTACCTAATTGATCTATGTCATCCCCTAGCCCTAATTAATTCAATTAATTGGCTATAGTCCTAATTAATTATTAAAAGCAATCAATAGCTTAATAATTAATTAAAACCCTATTCCCCTATTATTGAATGAATATATTTTTTATTAAGGTAAAAACAGGTTTTGAAAGGACCCCAAAACCTTTTACAAAAATCTACTAGAGATAAGAATCAAAGGCACAAACTGACATAGAAAGCCTGCAATGAACAAAAGGCAAGACCCATAGAGACACCCTAGAACTAAAATAGGAAATTATAAAAATTTCCAAAAGAACACAGTTTCTAGCACAACTTCTAGCACAAAGGCTAGCACAATTTCAAGCAAAATTTCCAGGCCAGAAGAAGAAACATTACATCATTTTCTAGTAGGCTTCCTCAACCTCCTTCTGCATTCTTCCATTTTGTCAATGGACTCCTTCAGCTCAAGCATCTCTTTCAGGATCTCAAGGACTTTTCTTTTTATACCACTTCGGGTTCTAGAACCAAGGTCTGAGCTTCCTACTTTTTCTTCAATAGTAATTATAATATTTTCCAGCAGGCTTCTTTCCAGATAAGCGTATAACGCTATTAGGTTATGAATCAAAACTTGAAGCCCAGCATTGCTGTGCTTTAGGATGACTCATATCATGTGCCCATTGTGGCTTATTTGTTCTTTCATTTCTTTTATCTTTTCTTCCACAGTCTCATTAACTCTAGTAGTGAACTCCTCATCTCTGTTACTATCATTTACCTTAATCATCAGATTTTTCTCCATTTCCTCGACCTTGGTTTTGAAAGGCTCCATTTCCTCCTGCATCTCAATCAATTGTTGCTTCATAATCTTCATCTCCTCACTAATCCAGTCTTCCATGCTTGCCCCATAGTCCACTTTTCTTTTTGGGATTCTGTCATCTCTTTCAAAATCGACCTCTTCTGGGCCCATTCTCCATTTCTTATTGTTCCTTTTCTCGGCCTTTAAAGTCACCTACTTATTATTTCCCTCCTCACGTTCATCCTCATTCTTCTTCTCCTCTTTTTCATCTCCCTTTTTTCCATCTCCCTCAATTTCCATTTCTTTGTAACTTACTTCAACGCCTTTGCCCTCTTCATCAGTAATAGGCATTTCCTCCTCTTCCATCTGAGATTAATCCTTACTCAGCTGATCTTCTTTCTCATTTTCTAGATTCTCTTTATTAGTCTCACTATCTTTGTCATTCTAGTCCTCTTTATCTTTTCCCTATTTCTCTAGGGTTTCAACACCAGTCTCCTCCTATTTTTTTAGATTTGCCCTCTTCTTTGTTCTAACCCTTTTCTTCAGACTTTATTTTTTACTTTCCTACTTAACCTACCTCGGAATCCCTTTAACCATCTTAGGGATAGGATCTAGAATATGGTTGCGGGCATACTCAGAAATTAATAGAATGAGCCCCGCATGGAGCACTGGATTACTCAATTTCTTTCTATGCTCCATCACACTATTATGCAATGAACTCAGGAGATAAAAAGGGAATGAAATCTTTTTACCATGCCTAAAGTGGTTGGCCAGGATGAAGTGCAGATTGTAGATTTTAGATTATCTACCGTCCAAGTTAAAATAATCAATCATAACTGTGAGAATGTTGGCCTAGTTGGATTTGATTTTTTGGATATCAACATAATCCCCCATCCCTTTACTAAGAAGGGCCTCTTCATCTTCAGTTTTCAAGAAAATCTTGAAAGCTTGAGTTCATGCCCTCTTATTGTCCCTATAGAATTTCATGCCCTCACAAGACAAGCCCGTAATTTCAAAAATAACCCTCATGGAGAGAGTAAAATATTTTCCCCATAGGTTCACTTTCCCATCCTTCCAACCCTCTGCAAACTTTTTTGTTATCTTCGTATCCCAGCCATGGAGCTTCTCCAGATATTGAGAAATGCCTCCCTTTTTCAACCTTCTCCAGACCTTCTTCTTCTCTTTCCATTTAGTGCAGTCAATCAACTCCTCCATTTTCAGACCTCCACCCATGGTTCTCATCACTTTCTAAAAATGTCGATACTTAGCAGTATTGACCACAGGTTTCTGGCAAGTTTTACTATTGTGATTGTTCCAGTTCAATTGTAACACCCAGAAAGCATGCGGTATCACAATTCTCATTAATCTTATTTCCTTCGAATGACAACACACATTACTTGTAATAATTAAGGATGACCTCATCATTAATTATGATTATTTATAACTCCTTCAATACTGTTCATCCTATTGTACCTGATAAGACTAACCATCTCCATTTTGAAATCTGCCTCACCTCGCCATGATTGCATGACATCAGATGAAACTCCCACACTAGCTAATCCATCCGTCGTCATATTACCTTCTCTAAAAACATGTGAAATATGGTAATCTTCAAAATTGGACAAAATGGATTTGATTTTTTCAATGATATGGCTTATTGTCCATGAGCCTTCATCAGTGCCTTTTATACATTTAATTATATTCAAAGAATATCCCTCCAACCATAGTTTAGAGAATCCCATATCTTTGGCCAACATGACCACATGAAGGGCAGCCATTTATTTAGTTGTATGGTTTGTCTGAACTCCCAGCAGAGCTACCACAGTTCCCAGACAATTTCTAGCAAAATCCCTTATTAGGCCTCCCACTCCAATAGTCCTTGGATTCCCTTTAGCAGCCCCGTAAAAATTCCCTTTAACTCAGCCACTCGGAGGGGCACTCCATCTAGTATTTTCCCTCAAGTTTGGGTTACTGTCTTTCTACACCTGAGCATTCATAAATATATCTCTGATACAAAGAGAATTCTTGTAGGGAGAGTCACTAGATAGCTGATTTTTAAAATTTTCCAGAATACTTCTACCCACACTATTAGCCACAGTTTGATAGGGGGAGATTTTTTCTCTGAATATTCTATTATTTCTTTCCTTCCATATTCTCCATGTGAAGTGGGGCAGAATAAGCTTCCAAAGATCTTTGGCTTCCATATTCTATTTATTGAATGAATATGTTATTTATGTAATTCAATTCATTAATATTCCCTTTAATCCCTAATCTAACCAATCCCAACCACCTAACCCTGAGTTCTAACTCAACCCAACCTCTTCACCCATGCTTATCCTAATCTTAACCCTAATCCTAATCCTAAACTCTCCCTAACGATATCACATTCCTAATCTTTGGATTAGGAATTCAATTCCTTCCCCAAAGCCAAATTTCTCAAGCCATCCTCATCCAAGTGCATTTAAGGCTCTTACACCTTCATTAATGCCTCTTACACCCTCATTAATAGCCTCATCCCTAAAGTCTTCATTCTTATCCCTTGGCCCTCTTCCCTAAATAGTCACATTCCTCCCTACTTTCAACCCAATAATATTGTGACAAGTGTCACAATTTGATGCACTTGAAGAAGCACAATCCATGTGCTCTCTTCTAGTGGCATACTGACCTCTCTTCATCTTTACATCTGAACCACCCATTTTCAACCCCATTTCCTATAAATAGAAGGCTCATTCCTTCACATTTCATCCATCTTTTGACGTAACATCATATTATCAGTTTTAGCTTAGATAATCCAATCTTTGAAGCAGAGTTACCATGAAGTTTTCAATACCCAATCATCCATCTTGAAGCATTGAAGCACATATCAATTGAGTGCACATCCCAAATTGAGGACACATCTAAAGATCAAAAGCAACCTTGGATTCAGTTTTAGGGAGGTTTTCCCTCCTTAATCTTTATTGTTTTCAAGCTTGCTTTTCTGACCAATCTTGTATGTAGCTTGTTTATTTAGTTGTAGAATGTTTTAATCTAATTATCATGTTCCTTTACAACTAGATTTTCATAGCTCACACTAACTCAGAGAATGTAGAACTTCATGTGTATATGGATGTTGATTGGGCAGGTTGTGTTGATGACAGAAAGAGTACCTCAGGAGGAGCAGTATTTCTTGGAAACAGATTAGTTACTTGGACAAGCAAGAAGCATAATTGTATTTCTATCAACAGCAAAAGAAGAGTATGTAGCAGCAGTATTAAATTGTTCTACAATTATCTGGATCAAGAAGATGACAAAAGAATTTGGAATTTAGATTGATTATCCTATTGTTATTCATTGTGACAACACTAGCACGCTCAATATGTCAAAGAACCCTGTCATGCATGCAAAGACAAAACACATTGAAATAAAATATCTATTCTAAGAGAAAAAGTTGTGGAGAAAGAAGTAAAATTGAATTATGTGAGCACTAAATAACAATTAGCAGACATATTTACAAAGCCTTACCAATATATACTTTTGAGTATCTCAGGGAGAAATTGGGAGTAATTCCCTTTCCTGAGTCTGATTAGAATGTGGAGCAAGTGCATCAGTCCTTGGTGACTGATGAATGGTTGACTACTCTACTTCAGGAGTAGTACTTGTGCTTATTTGTATTTGGCACCCTTTTCCATTAATGTCAAAGGGGGAGTATATAGTAAGGGGGATTATATAGTTTGGGTGAGTATACAGTCATGAAAAATCAATTGAGTAGATGCAGCAATTAAGAGGATTTTTTGTTGAGGATATTGAGAAGATTGTAAAAAGAGAGGATACTTTTGGATTGATGGTGGTTTTCATATCATATGTTGCCATCAATGTCAAAGGGGGAGATTGTTGGAAATTTTCCTTTGTACAAATAGTTGACTGTATGTTTGTCATTGATGACAACATATAGTATGCAGCAGTGTTCTGTATGTAATTCTAAATATGAATTTGTTGGAGACATGCGTGTTTATTTTTATGTTGTAGACACATTCATTATGCTATGTTCATAGAAGAGGATTCAGTTGTGCAGTTGAAGTTGAGTTATGTTTATCTATTTTCTAGTTACAGTTTTAGGAGATTGTTTGTTAAGAGTTGACGGTATTTATATTGTTTCTTCAGTTGCACCTATCTTTAGGATATGCATATTTGGATTCATGTTTATTTATGAGTTCAAAATGTTTGGTTAAGAGCACTTAATGTGTTTCATCTTCAGAGTTTAGGTTGAGTTAATTTGGTGGAGCCGACGGTGTGAAGCGATGCGTCTATGCATCTTGAGTTGCGCGGTTCTATTTGTGTTGCGTGCTTAGTTCAGTCGACAAGGATGTTATTGAAGAGTTTCCTACAAGATGACTTGATCATATCTTTGGAGGAAGATACATATAGAAATTCATTTGTGATCGCCAAGAGAGAAGTGTGAAAGATATCAAAAAAGAGCAGAGCAGAATGTTAGTTGAATTGGGACAGTAAAGCTCTATCATTCATCAGTTGAAGATCTATGTGAAGAAGCAGAGAGTGTATACAATTCACTGGAACTGATCAAGACAACATGTCTAATTAATAGTTCAATATAAAATATAGTGTATATCTATTCTGTAGAAGGTTGCAGCCTTCATCATTTGAGCAGTGTGCTCTCAGACAGTGTGTCCTCACCCCTAACAAGGTTATTTGTAAAATACTCCTAACAAGGTCCAACCTTTGAATAGGTCATTGTACTTAATGCATTGTAATTATCAAATCCTAATAGGGTTGTAAGATATTCTAACAGGGATCATTATACACTAGTGAATTTCTTTGTGGGTGCTGATTCCCACCAGGGTTTTTACCTATTTTGGGTTTCCCTGTAACCAAAATTGTGGTGTTCTATTCTGTGTTATCTTGTTGTGTTTATGTTTAAAGTTATTCTCTACTTAATTGAATAAAGAACTGAATCTTGTAAATAAGTGATTCACACCCCCCCCCCCTCTCATTTATCTCTTGGGACTATTCCTTATAGATGTCNTTCACCCCCCCCCCCCCTCTCATTTATCTCTTGGGACTATTCCTTATAGATGTCACAAGAAAGGATCCTAGCTCATTTTCCTCAAAATTTCCTTTCTTCTCTTTCTGACTGATTTCTTGGATTGTCTCTTAGAACTAGGTCTCCAACTTCACAGTCTCTCAGTTTGATCTTCTTATTATAATTTTGTGACATTATCTTTTGGTAGACCTTGAGATGATCATATTCTTGGGTTTGATGTTATTCAATCAATTCTAGTTGTTGTAACCTGTAAACCCTATAATCTTCTTTTGTCAATAATCCATGCAATCAGTCTCTTAATGATGGAATTTCCACTTCTAAAGGCAAAACTACTTTGGCCCCATAAACTAGTGAAAATGGTGCTTCTCTAGTTGGTATTCTAATGCTTTTCACTAATACATTTGGTGTTATTTTCCGATGACAATTTCCAATAGAGGATACACTTTTTTGTGAAATTAGATTTTTTTTTAATTCTCCCCGACAAAGTCAAAATTCCAATGCTCTTTAGTAAACTATCAGAATTACGACGACTGTGAGATATACAAGAAGAAAAAAGTGAAAACCAAATCATTTTTATGTAATTTTATGTTGTGGGAGCAAAGGAGCATGGGAGAAATGGAGCCAAATTGAGGTAGGGTTATGTAATTTTGTTTTTGCATAAGACGTGCTAACCTGCCATTGACTGTGAGATTGCCCTCATTATGTTCCCTAGGCTAGTAATGTGTTTGAATTTCCCTTGTAACATACACTGTGGTTCAAAAAAAAGAGAAGGAGAATGAGGAAGACATTGACCATAATAGGCCAAAGAAGCCCCAAAAATCATTCTTTCTTTCCATGTTTGATCTTTGATTTCCAATAAACTTATTTTTAAAGTTGATCAACTATTTTCTTTAAGAATTAGCATTATTTTTATCAGATATTGGAATTCAAGAAATTGCATTCAATATGAATGAGTAAGTTGTGAGATGTTTCCATTGTGATTAAGGACTTCCCAATGACTAAATCCCTAACCTACGCCCACACACATTAGAACCACACTCATTTGTATCATACCATAAACATAGAATGGAATATGAGGCAGGAAATGGGAAATTAGGAAGTTTATAGAAGAGTCCAAATGAATAGGAAGGGCTACTGAACAGGAGGAAGTGTGGTTGACTAAAAAGTGCAAAGATAATTGTGACTGTCAAGACAAGACATAGAGGTAATAGTTCTTATTTATTTTTTATTACAGAAGATGGTGTGGTGAGAGTATGGCAAGTGAGTTGAGTTGTGTGAAAATCCTAGAGGTATTTGTGTTAAATAATGAAGAGTCTTGTGGTGAAGCTAAGGGATTGGGAGAGAGAGAGAGAGAGAGAGAGAGAGAGAGAGAGAGAGAGATTCCTATTGTAATTATTGATGGGATAGGACTGTGAAAGAGTAGGTTGTAAATAATTCCCTTTATGAATGTGTAAAGGGAGTTTTGTGAAGGATTCAAGGGTTTGGAATGGTGGTGTGGTGTATCCCTAATGTTCCTCAACTGGTCAAGGGGAAAGGGACCCTTTGCATAGTGTGTTGTAGTGATTGTTCTAAGAAGGTGATTGATTGTTATAGTAAATAGTGGACAAAAAGATTGTATTTGCACTCCAATGTATGGATGCATAGTAGGTTGGTTTGGTAAAAGGATTGAATTTTGTGTGGGGGAATATAATATGAGTCATCCTTGTGTCAATTAGTGGTGGATCTATAGGGGAGCGATCCAAGTTTATGGGTTATTGAAGGAAGGTGAAAGCCTTTTGGATGCGACAATCACATCACATAGTCCAATAGGTGTGGAAGAGTAAGATGAGTATGTGTAGACTTTAAAGATGTAGATTCTATTGGAAGGAGAGTTAGAAAATGGAAGATTATTGACCATTTATAGGTCTTGAGTTGGATCCTTAAAGTAATCTAGGATTGATGAATGGTGAACTAGGTTGTGATGACATTAATTTTGCCATTAGTACACTTAGTGAAAAACATTGACAGAGATCATCGGTACAAGCATAACTAGTGGACTACAAGTATAACCGATAGACATCGAGCATACCTGACAGATCACAGTGATGCAAAAAATGCCAAGTATGGAATTGATCGATGAACACTGACAAGTGTTGCACTGACGAAGTAAACAGGACATCACCGATGGGTCAATTACATAACTCAAAGATCATCACTGAAGACACATTTTTGAGAACAAAACTGACGGAGCACAGAAAAGACATACCCAATGAATAGTTCAAGAAAGGAACACTGATGGAAAAGAAAACCAACAGACTGACAGAGAAAACCGACCATCAAAATCGACAATGAGTTAGAGAGCTCGCAAATAGTGGATCGGAGTTTTACACGTCAGATAAAGCATTGTAATTCTATTTTTAGAGTTCTAATTTGTTTTAAATCATTACTTGAGGTTCAAGCAAGCATAATGTAAATGTTTTAAAGCATCCTAATGGATCTAAAACATATCTAACTAAATATCAAGGTCAAGTTGTAAACCTTGGATATAGAGTTAACTTGCAAAAGCATGAACCAAGAATTGAGCTAAAGTCTAGTATAAATAGATGTTCAATCAATTTTGAATTATGAATTCATTATTGTTGATAGCCACAAAGAGCATCTAAGGAGCAGAATGCAAAATTCATGCAAATTTCAAAAATAGATCACACCAGTTATCAAGAACACACAAAGGCTACCGACGAGTAGACAAAGGTATTATTCAATCATGGAAAGATGATTACTCATACATAGGAAGCTTTATTGGATTTGTTATCAGCAATTGGAGATTGCATACATCATCAGATCAAAGACTTATGTAGTTGCATTATAATAAGTGTATCACATATAAAATCCTTTTGTAGAAGGTGGACTTAACTATTCTTTACAAATCTCTTAACAGAGTGCATACTTAACAGTGTTGCTAAAGATTCAAACGAAGTAGATCTTAACAGGTCTCCACTGTAATACTCCTAATAGGGTAGGTCATCAGAAGTGATCAATTGTAAGCCTTAACCAGCCCCTTCTTATTTGCAAATAGTGAAGTCTTGTGGGTAATAATCCCCACCATAGTTTTTACTTCCTAACAGGAGTTTTCTGGGATATCATATCTTGTGTCATGTGTTATCTATTTTCATGAATGTCTCTTGTATGGTTACATATTAAGGAAATTATGTTATGGTTTCATATACATAAAGAAATATGAACAGTTAGATAAGATAATTTTCAAACTGATGATTAAGGGTTAATGGGCTAACCAAGAAAAGTTTTAGAGGTACTGATTCACCCCTCCCCTCTCAGTACATCATTTCAATATAATTCCAATAGGTTGGGGATGCATGATGTGAGTATTTGTATCTCACAACCAAATAGAGTCTATTTACCATTGATTTGGAGAGTTGAAGAGTGATCCACCATTCCTCTCCTCTCCTTAGCTAGCTTTAGGAAGCCACATGGTGTATGTGATGTACAATTTCTTTCTTAAAAATGTGATTTATAGTTAAATTTGGTAATGTTGAAAATAGAAGCCTTAGCCTGGGAATGTAAACTAAGATATTATTCATTCACTACTTCCAATATTCATTGATGGAATAATCAACAAGGTTCAACTTTAGTCCTAAAGGAGAGATGTACATTTTGATAAATTGCTCCCTTTTTGTTGTTTTGATTTGATTAGATATGATCTAATGTCTTGATAAAATGATGGAAAATTGAGAATATCCATCATAAATTATTCCCTCTCCATCTAAGAATTTCAAGAATCCAACACCCAACACCCATGCCTTGTCTATTTTGGCTTTATTTTCTATCATGGAAGCCCTCCTTTGTATTCCATTTCTAAACCTTTAAAAAAAAATTGAATATCTATATTCTATTTTAATCTTTCTATTGTTTAGGTTCATAATTTCCTTCTTTACACTAGTTTGTTACATAACTTTTATCAATTCTGAATCACGATCCATAATAAAGATTAAGTGTGGATTTAGGCTTATTTGGCTCTCCCTTGTGGATGGAAGTCAAGCCCATTCATACCTAATCTAATAATATATGCTGAAATAAATTATTGATTCTAGGTTGATGTACATGTTAGCCTAGGATCACTTTTTTAAACATTTCATTTTGGTGAACTTGTTAGACTTTACACTTCTATATATTTTGATTTCTAAAGCATAAAATTTGATTTATCTTGCATACATTTCTTCACTCATTAATTAATTTTTTAATTCCTTGCATGCTTTTCTTGATTCTCGTGGTTAACATTTACATTTGTGCAAGCATCACGTAATTAGTATAGAAAGACAAATATTAAACCACTTTATTTTGACATATCATATGAACATACTTGTTATCATCACTTTCTTCTACTATATTTCTTTATAGAAGCATACTTATTCTGTGAAAATTGTTCTTTCTTATGAGTTTTATGACCTTGTGCTCTGATTATGAAATCTATGTTAGAAGAAGTTATCGAATAATGGACTCTTGGGCTATGAATTGTTTTGGTGATGAGATTGAGTTTGATAGAACTTATTTTTCTTTAGGGATTAACAAAATACCAATGTTATTCTAATACTACCTTGCCAAAAATATTTGAACCATACTCACCTCATGATTGCTTAGAGATGGACCACTCTAACCTACAGTTTCCTAAAGCTCATATTCAAAAAACTAGACAATGTATTGGCTAGGTTTTAGAATTTCTTGAGATCATATTCCTAGGTTGAGGAGGCAAACCCTCTAATAACAATTTTGATAAATTTTTTGTTCAATGATTCACAAGGTGTGGAAATTCTATGTATCCTAGCTTACATAGTAGGTAACAATGTTATGTCAACAACTAGTTGTTGAAACATTATCAACAATGTGTCTCCTCATAACCAAATAAGGAAACAATTTTCAACACCCACATTGACATCTTCTATTCTTACATTCATTTCAAATATTATCACCACTACTACACAACCTGATACATGTGCTCCTCATGTAACTTGGTGATTATGAATTGTTTTCTTAGTGCAAGGGTCAAGGTTCTATCCAAGGAAAGGGTCAAATGTTATGTATGTTTAGAAGGTGTTCGTGTGAATATAGACAATCAAAAGGGAATAGAGTTTGGAATCAGATTTTAGAGTCCATGATAGAGTCCATGAGTCGCGATAGAGTTCATGGTCAAGTTCTAATCACCCTCACAAATTCTGATTCCAGATTCTGGTTTTACTTGTGACTGTCTTCAATTCCCAATATCCCAACACACTTTCATCATACCACCCAAGGTTCTTGACTTGTAATTTTGTTCCCCTTACAGCCTACCATCTAGAGGACATCTTACCAAACCCCAAACACTCACATAATACTCTCATTTAACTCATAACAAACCAATCTATTCACTATTTTGAGACAGTCACCATTTAACATTGTACACAAACACTTAACACCATTTAACCTAGTGTTCCCTTCACTCCAAATGCATTGAAACACTAGAAAACTATTCTAGGACCCTATCCACATATACATCATTCACCTTGAGCCATGAAACACAAGGCTAAACAACTAAGTGCAACCTTACCTTATCACCATCCCATAGTGACATTCAATGCATAACTCTGTTACCTTGCTTTATCTACCCGTTCCTTGGACTCTCCTGCCCTTTTTTTAAAATTCCATTTTGTGCTCATCTTATGATCATTTCATTCCAAAAGACCACATTTCTTTGAGGCATTTAATCAAACAACTCATGTGCCTTATGTATACTTCCACATTTTTCCTAACAACATGTATTTCTATTAGAAAATTTATAACTATAACATTTGGCATAACTTCCACTTCCATTATGCTTTGATGGATATCTATATCCCATTTTAAAGTCTCGCCAACTTGAGCATAAGTAGGTGGGATTCTATAAAAACCTTATTGACTTTGGATTTTAATCTACCATATGCATTTTCTTAAAAGTTTCTAAAGCCTTATCAATTTATTAACAAATCCATATAGTACATATTTTGTAATCATTCCATTTCATGAGATGATATGTGTTTTAGGAATTGTTTAAAATAGTTTACATGCCTTGTCTATATTTTCACATTTTCTATACATGCCTACCAGGGCTATTTTAGCTATAACATCTAATAAAAATTTATCTTTATTACACTTTGATAGATGACGTACCCTATTCCAAACCTTCCATCTTCACATAGGCAGGAAAGAAGCTAGCATATGTTGAGTTTGGTTTGACAACTGCCAATAACATTTACTTGGAAGTTTCAAAAAACCAAGTTCATTTGTGCACATTCTTAAATTGTTGCAATCCATGAGACCCTGTCTCTTTTGAGGCATTTTTCAAACAATTCACATGGCTTGTTTATGCATCTATATTTTACATATACTTCTACCAGGGTGGTTGTAAGTATGACATCTAATAAAATTTCTCTATTCTATATGCCTCAAAGATACCATTTTTCATAGGCAATGAAGATGGTGGAAAACTTTGTGAAATTTGGCTTAACACCTATCAATTACATTTTCTTGAAAGTTTCTAAAGGCTTTTTAACAAGTCTATTATGTGCATATTCTAAATTTGTTGCGGTGCATAAGCACATATCTCTTTGAGGCATTCAGTTAAATTCATGTGCCTTATCTATGCTTCTACATTTTGCTTGTAGGTCTAGTAGCGTAGTTGCAAACATAACATTATAATTTGATAGATGTCCATTCCCTACCTTAAATGAAAGGGTACTACATAAAATTGTAGAATTTGGATTTACACCTGTCAATTCCATTTTCTTGAAAGTTTTGAAATCCTTTCAAAAAATCCATTTTGTGCATATTGACACATTTATTTGAGGCACTCTGGGTTGACATGCCTTGTCTATACTCTCACATTTTTCATATGTGTCTACTTGGGTGGGAAATTATAACTATAACAATTTGCACCTACCAATTGCTTCCACATTTTGCGTGTAGGTCTAGTAAGGCAATTGCAAACATAACATCAAAATTTGATAGATGTACATTCCCTTTTCAACTACCTTAAATGAAAGGATACTACATAAACTTGTGGATATTAGTTTTACAAATGATTTGAAATGGTGATGGCTATACATATTCTACCATATTTCTATTTTAAGTTTTACATTCATTTCATTTTACTTTTTTTTAACAATATCTCTATTTTAAGTTTTACATTCATTTTAATCAGAACTCTTGCATGCATGTCTACCGGGGCAGCTGTAATGACAAAGTCTTATTTAATTTCTCTATCCTTTATTCTCTAGAAAATTCTATTTTGGCACAAACAGGGAGGATGTTAGAAAAGGTTGTAGAATTTGGATTTACACCTGCCAATTGTATTTTCTTGAAAGTTAATCACATGGACCAAAGACAGGGCCCAATTATTTTGGTCTCTTGATCCCTCAAATCTTTAGTCTAGTTGGTCATTGGAATTTTGATAACACCGTCCTTAGACTTCTAGGATGCACCGATGAGGATGTTGTACTCGCGATGACATCCCTGTCAAAAATTGTGATGGGGGCTGGATTTTCCTAACAACATTTTCTAACGGGGATGTTGTATTGGCGATGACATCCCTGTCAAAAATTGTGATGGGGACTGGGTTTTCCCGATGACATTTTGCGACATGGATGTTGTACTCATGATGACATCCCCATCAAAATATTTTACACAACACCCTTCACTATTGCAACGGTTGGTCAGTGTCTTGACAAAATGTGATGTTGAAAGTGAGTACTCATTTAATGACAGATGATCGGCCATTTCTGATTCCTTTACCATCGCAATTACGATGATGTCTTTGGTCATCGCACTTATTGAAGCAAAAACTATGATGGTTTTTTGTCAGTTTTCTAAGATTTAGCTGCCATAATTTGGTGCCAAATGTATTAGGTGTTCTATAGGCCCACAATGCTGGAATCAATTGAAAATGTCAATCCCTTCAAAAATCATCAACTCTTTTCTTGAGAATTTTAAGGATGTATTTGTTGGAAGCTTCAACTTGACCATTTCCTTAAGGGTAGTATATTGAGGGAAAATGTTGAATGACATTAAATTTCTCACAAAATTCCTTATCGTCCTTATTTTTTAAACTATTTTCCATTATCTATTATTATGGCATGTGGAATACCATATCTGTAAATTATATAGTTTAAGATAAACATGGATATTTTGTTTCTTGTAGAAATTGATAAGGGAACAACTTCCACCCACTTTGTAAAGAACTCGGTTGCAGTTATGATATACTTATGACTATTGGATGAAGGTGGATATATCATCCCGATCAAATCAAACCCCCATTGATAGAAGGGCCAAGGTGTAGAAAGTGGATGCAATTCCTAAGTTGGTACAATACAATGTATCAGATACAAGGGTATAATGTGAGGCTTGTCTTATAAAGTTTATCTTTTGGTTTCGAGATTGGTCCATGGGTAAGGTATTGTCTTTGAGGTAGGTATAGATAGGACCATATAATGGGGAATCATAACCCACAAGTAGGAAAATGATTTGAGATTCAAGTAGGTTTTAAGCGAGTTTAACCAATTCTTCCACCAAGAATTCATATTTGGCATTTTGATCTGGTACTTAGAGAAGAGAGACTAATGTAGCCATAGAATTTGCTTCCTTGTTTTCACCTCTTAGAATTTTTTCAAAATTGATGATGACAAAATACTTTTTAAGATCATCCACCATATTTTTGTAAGGTATTATCTTTTCATCCTTTGTCTGGTATTCATCATTGATTTGATTAATCACTAATTATGAATCACCAAATATATGTAATTCTATCACTCTCCATTCTGATGCCAATTCCCAGTCCCTCATACTCTGCTATGCGATTTGTGCATGGGAACAAGATTTTTTATAATTTATGAATGGTATATCCTTTAGTTGTGATAAGGATCATGCTTGCCCCCGAGCCATGCTAAGTATACAACCCATCAAAGTAGAGTGTCCATGTTTTGACTTCAACATTGATAATATTTGCATCAAATAATTCAACATGTATGGGTTCTTCACTTGATAATGGTGCTTCTGCTAACTGATCTACTATAACTTTCCCTTTAACAACCTTTCAGTCAACATATTCAAGGTTGAATTCACTTAGGACCATGACCCATTTAGCCAATCTGCTTGTTAGTGTTGCTTTACTAGGAAGATATTTGAGAGGATCCATGTTAGCAATGAGCTTTATCTTATGTGCCAACATATAGTGTCATAGTTTTTGGGAAGAAAAAACAATTGCTAGGCATTTCCCTTTCTATAAATGTATAATTAAGCTCACATGTTATCAAAGTTCTACTAAGATAGTAGATTGATTTTTATTTTCCATTTTCATCTTCTTGTTCTAGCAAAATACCCAATGATCTTTATGTGACTGAAATGTAGAGTAATAATGGCTTTCCCTAGATTGGTGGCATCAATATTAGTGGATTCATGAGATATTTCTTTAAAAGTGCAAAAGTATTTTCACATTGAGTATCCCATTTAAATAAGATGTCTTTGTGTAATAACTTAGTAAAAGAGTGGCATTTTTCCCCCAATTGTGAGATAAACCTCCTTATTGATTGTATCCTTCCTTGTAGAAATTTTAGTCGGTGATGTTTCTAGGTGCCCCCATTTCCATAATGGCTTTGACTTTTGCAGGATCCACCTCTATACTTTTTTCTGATACAATATACCCAAGTAATTTTTAGATTGGACTCCAAAAGCACATTTATTTGGATTTAATCTTACTTTGAATGTCTCCAATCTTGTAAAAAATTTCTTTAATATTAGAAAGTGTTCAATTATGGTATGTGATTTTTCTAAGATATCATCCACGTAGTCCTCCATGAAAGTATGCATTGTATCATGAAATATTGTGGTCACAGCTCTTTGATATTTCAGTCTAGTATTTTTGAGACCAAAGGGCATGACATTCTAACAGAATGTTCCCCAAGAACATGTGAATGTTGTTTTATTCCGATCTTCCAAAGCTATCTTTACCTGATTATAGACACTAAATCCATCCATAAGTGAAAATATTGAATGCCCCGCTATTAAGTCCACTATTATGTCAATGCTTGGCAAAGGGAAGTCATCCTTAGGGTATGCTTTATTTAGATCCCTAAAATCCATGCACACTCTTATATGTTTATCTGGTTTTGATACTGGCACTATTTTTGAGATCCATTCTGCATAAGCAATGACCCTTATGAAACCAAATTCTAAAAGTTTCTTCAGTTATGCTTTGATCAATAGAGCTATATGTGGATGCATCTTTCTCAACTCTTGCTTAACTGGCTTAACCCCTGGTGCAATATTCAAATGGTGCATGATAAGATTTGGGTCTAACCAGACATGTCTGCATATGACCATGCAAAGTTCACTTTCATGTCCTTGAAGAATTCAACGAACTCTTGTCTTTCTTCCTTGGTTAAAGATGTTGCTAAGTGAATGATCTTTGGGTTTGTTTCACTGCCAATGTTGACCTTCTCTGTAAGTTCTATCAAAATAGGCGATCTCTCTTCATCATGCTCAGGTAAGGTGTCAAATTTTTCATCCTTTAGTACTATAATTGGGTTTTCACCACTAGATCTTTCTATTTTTTCTTTATTATTTTTTCTTTTTCTCACTAAAAATTTTGACACCTTCCTCCCTTATTGATTTGTGATATGATTCATTGGTGAAAGAAGGTTCAACTGCATTTAGGTATACCGATAAGGAATGGTCATTTTGGAACATGGGTATGTCGTTTGGCTCAAGTTGTTCTCAATCAATTAATTCAAGATGAACAAGGGGTAAAGGGTCAATTGGAAAATTTGGGTCTATCAGAATTAGGGTCACGATTTTATTAGAAGGATCATACATTGTATTTCTCAAATCAATGATATTTGTTTCCTCTAGATGATCCACAGAGCTAGGATCAAAATTTTCCTCACTAGAGTCCTCTTGAGTTTTCCGCGGGAAAAACTATTGTACATAAAACCTAGAGCTAGATCCCTCTAAGAATGATGGTACGTAAGGCTCTCCTACCCATTCTTGACTTGTACTTGATATTTCCTTTGATGTAGAAGTATAAGAATGAATAATATTAATTTTTTTATCACGACAAGATTCCTTAGATAATTAATCTCATTCATATTCATTTGAGTCATCTTCACTTTCTGAATCTAACATATTGATGTGTTCATATGGATTAGAAACCTTCTTTTGATGATGACCTTTCTCATCATACCCTATTCCTGGTTTTTCTTCACTAGAACTCTAGGTGGGTTATATAGGTTCCAATAACCCTTTATTTCTTTTGCCTAGAGGTCCAGATCTTTGATAGCACATTTTCTTGATGATTTGATAACCTTTCCCATATTGATGTGTAGGGATACTAACGTGTTAGACTCTTTCACTTGAAATTTATTCTTCTTCATCTTTATATAACCATTGTAGGACTTCATTTTCTTCTTCTTCATTCATGGATGTGCTATCCCTTATAAATTTTTCATTATACTTGTGAGGTTTTTGATCTTTGGAATCAAATGGTTTGCCATGAAATCTAGGAGAAGTAGGCATATCGATCGAAGATATAGAGTATTATCCTACCCCTTTTTGATGAATTTCACATTATTTTTCAAAATTCTTCATCATGATGTCCATATTCTTATATTGTGTCATTTTTTATTTCCCCTTTTCTAATTTAGAGGAATATAATCTTTCTTGAATAGAAGAATTTGAATTTGAGGAACTAGGGTTTCCTTCATTTAATTCTAGGAAATTTACTATTTCCTTGCCTTTTTTAGATGAGGATTGATTAATTTCTTCATCACTTGATGTAGTAGGCTCATCTTTTGGATTGTATTTTACTTTCTCTTTCAAATTTGGACCTGGAATAGGAATGTCTTCTTCATCTTTTAGCTTGGGTGAACTTGATGTAGAGCCTTCACAATTATGAGGAACAAATGAATATATCCCTAGTTCAACATATTTTACAATATTGGAAGGGGTTTTAATCTCCACCAACAGTTATTTATTGCCCCATGTGTGGAAACTTCACACATTGATGATAAGTTGAGGGTACTACTTGCATGTCATGGATTTATGGTCTACCGAACAAAATATTGTATGTCATCTTAAGGTCTAGAACTTGACAATATATATCTTTTTGAGTAAGACCCACTCTGATTGGTAAAGTGAACATCCCTTTTGAGGACCTTTCTTCATCATCATACACCTTTATAGTTATCTTTATTTTAGGATCAATGGCATTTTCATAATATCCTAAGGTTTTGACCAAGTTTAATGTACATATATCTAGACCAACACCTCCATCGAATAGGACTCTTTTGAACCTATGCTTTTGGATAAAGACTTCAATATAAAAGGGTAGATTTTGGGGATGATGCAAAGAAATATCATCATTCTTGAAAAATGAAAGACAATGGGGAGCAATGAGGTGACCAACCATATTTTGGAATTGTTCTACATCCAAGTTATTGTGAACCCTTGTATCCACTAAAGTTTTCTCTAAAATTTCCTTGTGCGTAGGTAAAAATTTTAGTAACTCCAAGATTGAAATTTGGGCTGGTGTCTTTTGGAGTTGATCCACAAGGTTGTATTGTTTGGATGAAAATGATGAAGAATTGAGTAAGCTTGGTTTTGTGGGGTTTCATGGTAGGGTAAATTTGGAATCTTTCTCCCTAGGCACAATATTAGAAGATTCATTTTATCATTTTTTTCTTTACCACAACCACATTGATGAAATTTTCATTTCAAGAGAGGGCGTTGATAGTATTCTCATATATATATGTGCAAAATTTACTTTAATGGTAACTCCTCTCTTATGCTTTTGATTGGAATTTGAGGATTCACCCTTTTCAAGATTCAAGAAAGGGGTCTCGAATGTTGTGTGGTCTGCATTATTCTTTGGTCCATCAACTTTGATAGTACCATCATCAATGAGGTCTTCTACCAAATGTTGCAACCTTATAATTCATTCATTTTATGCCCTTTATAACAGTGATACTCACAATAATTGGAATCACTCTGCCATGATGGCTTCACTTGAGGTTCAAATGGTCTCGCCTCTTGTAAAGTTATGAGTTTATTCACAAGAAGAGTTCTTAGGGTCGTCTTAAGTGTTTCTCCCAATGGGGTAAAATTTATTCTTGGTCCTGGTATAAACTAAGATGTGAAGCTGGGTTTGGGTTTGTTATTCCCTTAATTGTTTTTGAAAGAGTTATTGTTAAAAGGATTATAGGGGGATTGGTTAACATTATTAGTTTGACTAGTAGAACCACTTGAAATTTTGAAAGGTTTTGGTTTTAATTGTAGGCTTCCACTACTCTGTCATTGACTAAATTCTTGTTGTTATTCTTAAACAAAAACTTTGGTTTATAATTATTGTTGTTATTTGAAGAATTTTTGTTGAAATTAATTTTTTTGTTATTTGAAAAAACTTTTTCATCCTTGTAGATATTTAGTTCCCCATTTCTTACTAAAGCATCCTCTATTCTGATTCCATTTTCTATCAATTTTTCAAAGCTTGGTGGACATTGCAGTTGTGACTTGAAGTTCATTATTGTGTTTAAGTTATTTATAAATATATCCATCTTTTCATTCTTAGGTACACTTCATGGATATTTAGTAAATAATCTTCTCCATCTTTGTAGAAAACTCAAAAAGGCTTCTCCACTTCTTTTCTTAATATTACATAGGTCTAACATGGTGATTTCCAGTTTAATGTTGTAGGAATATTGATTGACACATTTGGATATCAATTCCTCAAAAGTCTTTATACCTGGAGGTAACTTTGAAAACCATTTCCTTGTTGTCTCATCAAGGCTTCTGGGAAACAACCTCATCAAATAGGTGGGTTCATGGAGGGATTCCATACTCAATGTGCCAAATTCCCTTATGTAGTCATGTGGGTCCGTTGAACCCATATACTTATCATATTTAGGGAATACAATGTTTGGAGGAAAAGGTTTCATAAATAGGTTCTTGTCAAATGGGAAAGGGAAAATGGCTTCTATTGAAAATTGTTTTAGAGCAGCCTCTTTCTTCATTTTATCCATTTGTTCTTGTAAAGACTTGATTTTTTGGTTCATAGCCTTTAAAGGAGTGTCTTCTTCCTCGTCTAATGTTAATTTGGATGTGTCAAAATCATGAGGAAGTTTAACCCCTAGTTGAGCTAAGGTGAGGAAATATTTATCTTTATCTCTTTCTAAGATCTTTCCATCATCTTTGCAAACATAGGGTTTTGGGAAGCCTTGTTAACCTTTTCCTCGGTTGATTCTTTATTATGGTCATTATTAATTTCTCCAGTGTTGTTAGCATCAAACTATGAATTAGTTTCCATTGTGACTTATTATAATTCTTCCTCTTGATTATTTTCTTGAAAGGTTTGATAAGGAGAATGAGGAGTCTTGTCTAGATAAGGTATTTCTTCTCTAAGCATGTTTATGTCTTCTTGCAAAGATAATTTCATGTAATGGGATCTTGTCATAACTGGCATGAAAAGGATTTTTGGATCTTTGTTGAAATAGTATCCTTTTGAGAAGAATGATGATGTTTGTGAACTTTTGATCTTTTAATGTATGTTGTTTTATTTGAGATCATGTATCATCAAGCATAGAAATCACAAATACACATGTTTTCTAGCCTTCAAAAAGCTACACACAAAAGTGTATATTCTCAAATGTTTTTAACAAAGTCTACAGCTCACAAGAAAACACTATAATCAATCTACCTATGGTCAATTTGGTTCAACGTGGCTTGAAAATGTATGCTTGACAATTTAAATAGATTTTAATCAAGGATTCCATTCAAAAGATTCTTATTAATACATTACAAAGCCTCATGGTAGCATAAACACTATTTAGGTCCTATAGACCACCAGAGAAGACCAGGCATAAGATAATTTTTCCCTTCAAAGAATTAACTTCAAGAAGGTATTTGTTTATAGTGGATCGGAAGAAGTTGGATTTATCTCTATTTCCACTTTAGGTTGTCCCTCTCAGTGGCTATGTTAAAGCAAGTCTTGGGAGGAGAGCTTTCCAAGTTTCAAATTCAACTAGCATGTTCATTAAAGCAATAAAATGAAATACAAAGTAAGTCTAGGAGTTTGATCACCCTAAGAAGGATGAGAGAATATCCCTATTACTTTACACTTCCAAGCACAACTGACAAATTTGTTATTTCCAAGCCTTTAACATGTGGAATTAGACCATGTTTGGAATTTTGATCAGCCTAAAAAGTTGAGACTATAGGTCTAATAATTTTCATTCACAAACAAAGAGGCTTTATTTTTAATGTTTGTTCATTCCTTAACTTTCTTTCTATTGTGAAATTTGGCATGTTTGGAATTTTGATCATCTCAAAAGATGAGAGCATAGGCCTAATACCTTATTTGACAAACAATAATAGGTTTCTATTTAGCCTATATTTCAAACTTTGAAATGTCACAAGTTATGCAAATGACTTGAAATTAAAAAGGCTTTAGGACTCACCTTGATCGAAGCTTATGCACATTTTTTAGAATGTTTTATTTCTCAATACGTACCTTGACAATCGTTCCCACTCCTAAGCATCCCCTTTACAAATGTTAATCCAACACAAGGCAATTCAAAGTGAAGAAAATCACAAGTATTTGCAAAAATGTGAAGGAATTTCAAAACCAAATTTGTGAAAAGATCTAGAAAGGAGAAGCACTATAGTTTATCATAGGAATATTATAGAAAGCTTGATAGAAATTTACCATTTCGATGCAATGATTATATGCTTTAATATCATCATCTAAACTTGCAAAAATATTGGCATTATGAATTGTTTTTGTGTATTTTTTAATCCTTTTTACCTCTTTTTCGTTGTAATAATCTGGATTTCAAACCACAGGTTTCCTCACCTTTTTATGTCTTGACACCTGCAAACATTTTAATTAAATTCAGATCTGTGAATTTTAAAATTTCAAATTGCAGGTTGCAGGCACTATTAAAAACTCACCAGACATTATTATTTAACTAGTATGTGCTAAATTTTTGCTGACACACGCTACTATTTATCTCATATACGCTAAAATAAATGTTTCTTTTATACGCATTATAAGAGTGTAAGACACGTGTAAAAAAGTTCATTTGCAGGCGCTGAAAGAAAGTTAGATAGGAGACAGAAGAAACTTTGCACACACTAAACTTTATCTCCTATGCACTAAAATTTTCTTGACATGCACTTAGTGTTTCCTAATGTGCGTTGAACTTCTTTGTATACACACTCCTATACCTGCAAATATCAAATCTACAACACAAATTCATGAAATTTCATTAGTTTGAAGCATTTGCCCCATGGAGGGTGCCATTTGTATTATCAAAAATACCTTCATGAGACATTATATCAACAAATTCAATCTAAAATGATAAATATGTAAGCTAATTGATCACATAAACTTGCAATTGTTAAATCCTCTCATGTTTCTCTATCTAAGAAGACTAAATGAATGCTCTCGGCTGTAAATGAGCAATCATAAAGTGACAATCTTTAAAATGAGAGTGCTAAATGATGAAATGATGTTCAATTATGCCTAATTGAGTTCTAGTTATACTATTGCGAAGTGAAGTTAAACTCGGATTACTCTAAACATGGATGCAAGTTTTAACTATACTGGTGATGCAAATGATAGTGGATGTAAAGTGGGGATTTGCATTAAGAATGGCTTCTATTGATAAGATTTTTCCAAGGGTAGGGGTAGATTGATATAACCATGATTAGATGAGAGAGGTTGAGTTGTGTTTCAAATAGGAGGACAAGATGACAAGATTAAGGGTTAGGATAGGAAAGGCTAAATGAGTGGCTAAGATAGCAAAGCCTTGGAGTGATCAATGTGCTCTTAATCCTCTCTTCTCATTTGCTAATTGATTTTGTCCCTTAGTGGTTGTTGAAAGAATTTAGGAATTAATTAATTCAAACAATTAATTAAATTATCCATGTAGGGGAATTAGATGGGTTTGATTTGATTTATTTAATTCAACTATATAACTAATTGATTAAATTAATTACATAATTTATATGATTTTCCAACTTTAATTAATCCCTCTTGGCTTGAATTTAATTAATTAATCGCTTTAATAATTAATCCATGATTTTGACTTGATTTGACCACTTTGACTTTTGTTGACTAATTTTAGGTGTATACATGCCATCTTCAGTCAAACGATCTGGTTCATTGGACTAAAATTGAGTTTAAATGATTAGTTAGAAATAAAACTTACCTGATAATACTATTTGTATTTTCTGAATTATTTCTTTTCAGAGCCAACACTATAGGCTTGACCTTCTAAATTTGGACAAAATTTAGCTGACTGACTTTGATATTTCTCAATTGCACTGGGAGATTTAAGAGTTTTTAATATGATATTTCAGTTTTCTATACAAATGATTGTGATTGCATTTAAAAATATTGGATCGACACAAGCATAATGCAGAATATTATGCTACTTCTGGAAAGTTGTCTTGGTAGTGCCAATTGAGATCTTAATTAGCTATTTATTTGATTTAAAGACTAAACTCAAACTCAAATTGTCAGAACTATTGAACATCAAGGAAAATTATTTCGTACATTATTATT
The DNA here is from genome assembly GCA_018584345.1 of Thuja plicata. Taxonomy (NCBI): domain Eukaryota; kingdom Viridiplantae; phylum Streptophyta; class Pinopsida; order Cupressales; family Cupressaceae; genus Thuja; species Thuja plicata. Next base: position 1,243,943 of record MU226572.1, on the reverse strand, counting down.
AAAATGGTAGCAAAGGGATACCATGTGGTGGAAAAATCAGTTTTCTAAGTTCTTTGTTGTAGTTTGTAGGTTGAGCCTTGTTTTAGGTTTGTAGAGTTGGTTGGTGGAGATAGCGAAATGATTTTTGTGGTTGGGTTTGTCTTTACAAAAGAATATTAAAATCGTATGTCCATGCATATGTATGTATGTGTATGCTTTTAGCCTAGAAGAAAGAGTTATATTTAGAATAACATGTAACATCATAAAATAAACAATACAATGATAAACTTCATTATTTTGATAGACATAAATATTACAAAATTGGTGAAGTTGAATGGTTCTAAATGAGCCCACTAGGGATCAAGTGTTGTTGAGTACAAGGCTTTGACATCATAAGGGATGAGGTTGGGATTATGCCCCATGCGAATTTTGTGAAATGGATACCCCTCGGTCCTTGGCTCTTAGTCGAAGAGGTTTCAACATATAGGCTTGTGCTCCTGTATCAGGTAGCAAAAATTCTTTATGGTGGCCCTCGCTAGGCTGGATACTCACAGGCTTC